>CABHPH010132598.1:0-23265 GCA_902168325.1 Peromyscus nudipes | reverse complement strand
CTTGAACTCACAGAGATCCAGAGGTAGAAATCCCTCTGGATCTCTGTGAGTTCAAGGCCACATTGGAAACGGCCAGGCACGGTGACACACGCCTTTAATCCCAGAAAGCAAGCCTTTAATCCCAGGGAGTGGTGGTAGAAAGCAGAAAGGTATATAAGGCGTGAGGACCAGAAACTAGAAGCATTTGGCCTGGTTAAGCATTTGGCCTGGTTAAGCATTCAGGCTTTGGAGCAGCAGGTCAGCTGAGATTCATTCTGGATGATGACTCAGAGGCCTCCAGTCTAAGGAAACAAGACCAGCTGAGAAGTTGGCCAGGTGAGGTTAGCTGTGGCTTGTTCTGTCTCTCTGACCATCCAGCATTTCACCCAATAACTGGCCCCGGGTTTGATTTTATTAATAAGAACTTTTAAGATTCCTGCTACATCTGGCGCCCAACGTTCGTGGTACGAATTCATGAAAAAGCTGCTTGCCTGTGGCCTTGTGTGCCCCAGCTCAGGCTCGAGCTACACTCGGCCTGTTGTGGTGGTGCATGCCGATAGGGTTTGCTGAAGGAGGCAGAGGCAGGAGGATCCCAAGTTTGAGGCCAACCTAGGAGAAGCTTCTGCCGGGGCCGAGCCACAAATGGTGGTGGGACCATGGAGGCAGAGGCTGCTGCTCCGAGTTGCCGACTTCTTCTCGTCGTGTTGGTGATTGCGGTGATGCTACTGCCTGGGACAAAGGTTTACCGATGCTTGTTCAGAGAAGAATTTCCCGGACCATCGTGTTACAAGAAAGCATCAACAAAGGTCAGTTTGGAAAAGTTTGGCAAGACAAATGGTGGGGAGAAATTGCTGTGAAGATATTCTCTTCCAGGGAAAAACATTCATGGTTCCAAGAAACAGACGTTTATCAGACTGTGTTTACTCCAAACCACAGAGGAGGCACAAATAAATAAATAAACAAATAAATAAATAAATAAATAAATAAATAAATAAATAAATAAATAAATTCTAAAGGGAACCATGACCACACCAGCAGCGACTTTGGAATCTTCAAAAGGATGACAGGATCCCACAATGATGATTCCACATGGACTATGGTAAAGCCATTAAGCTGATTAACACCACGGAAAGATCGACTTTGGACTACAAACTGGTAAGGACAATTTCTAGATGACTAGCTGAGATGATCCAGCCTGACAGACTACTTGAACAAGGACTTGTGACAAGTTCTGAACTTTCCTATTATGCAGAGACTGGACAAATGATACAAGACTTGACAATTAACCCAAAAATTTTCTTTTCAGGATCCCCTAAAGATGGAAGTAATTTTAAGAAAATGACACCCACATTCCCAAGAGGTGGGATGGGAGGTTTTTGGTCATTTAATGAGTTTTGGATACTGTCGTTGTTTATGATGGTTGGTTACAAGTTGTTAATTGTTAATGGTCAGGAAAAAAGCTGATCATGGAAATTAGATTCAGAGGTTTTGTTTAAAAAAGAAAAAAAGGAGAAAAGAATATAGATATGAAGTAGATCACTGAATCTATTCTGAGAAAAAGATAAAGAAATAATAGGATAAATGGGTACATCATGAATCTACTCTAAAAAGAAAAAGGGGAAGATATAAAAATGACAAAAGGTAGAATACTGAATCTATCATGAAAAGAAAAAATACTTTTAAAAAGGAACTACTTGTTTTAAATAGGATAAGTAATGAAATTTTTGTCTGAGTTTATCAAATGTTACTGGATGGGACATTGTTAATATATATAATGGAATTTTTTGTCCGAATCTGTCAAATGTTAATGGACTAGACATCGATAATGTAATCTTGACTGTGTATATTGTATATACTTATTGGATATAATTTTTCTTGTATTAGTTATAATCTTTTTTTAATTTTAGACAAAAAAGAGGAAATGTGGTGGTATTATGTTCCCCAAAATATTGTGCACCCTAATAAACTTATCTGGGGTCAGAGACAGAACAGCCACTAGATACAAAGGCTAGAAAATGGTGGCACTCACACCTTTAAGGTAGAAATCCCTCTGGATCTCTGTGAGTTCAAGGCCACATTGGAAACGGCCAGGCATGGTGACACACGCCTTTAATCCCAGAAAGCAAGCCTTTAATCCCAGGGAGTGGTGGTAGAAAGCAGAAAGGTATATAAGGCGTGAGGACCAGAAACTAGAAGCATTTGGCCTGGTTAAGCATTTGGCCTGGTTAAGCATTCAGGCTTTGGAGCAGCAGGTCAACTGAGATTCATTCTGGATGAGGACTCAGAGGCTTCCAGTCTGAGGAAACAGGATTAGCTGAGGAACTGTCGAGGTGAGATGGCTGTGGCCTGTTCTGTCTCTCTGATCTTCCAGTGTTCACTCCAATACCTGGCTCAGGTTTGATTTTATTAATAAGAACTTTTAAGATTTATGCTACAACATTTAACTTGTATTGGCTCATATTTAATGTTTCATTCCAGAAATGGGAAGGCATAAACACTGAAGTTCAGTCTGCTCTTGCCTATGGGTGATGGAACTTTGGAATGCCGAAAAAAATTTTTTTTTTAAAAAAAACCATATTGTCTCAAGCATAGTAGGGCACTTGACCCTGAAGCCTGGTGAAAAGTTAGACTTCACTGTCCTTATTCTTTGAAACTAAGTTTTGTCATAGCTAAGCACCAGCCATGGACTTCAACCTTGTCAGGCTGTGACAGGATATGGTAGCTGTAGGAAATTACAGAGCCCAACACTGACCTTAGCCTTAAAATAAACATAATAGCAAGAAGAATAGAGCATCTTCCTTTCAGATATAAAAATACATAGAAAGAACACAGAGCATATGTTATCGTTTTAGGCTTGACATTAATAGGAACAGACACAAGAAAGGCACCCGCCAGGCGAACATTCTAGAAGTTTATAGATTCTTCTTTAAAGTCAGAGAAGAGAAGTAGAGCTCATAGAGACACAAAGAGATTTTCTTATGCTTCAGACTTCCTAAGAACCATTGTTAACTGTTGCAAACACACCACACTTCATAATTAGGTGCAGGTCTTTGTGGGATGGCAGCTTAGCTTATCCTGCCTAAAGTGTGAATCTATATTCTTTGTAGGATGAATACATACTGTCTTAATACCCATTGGAGCGGAGAGCTGAAATGAGAGAAGCATTCATCTTCTCTGAAAATAATGAAACCTGAAATATGAGAAGTAAAAAAAGAATCCTCAGCAAAATAAATACATATTTAAAAACAAATGAAAACATTTATGTTCAGATGAAAGTGTGCCGCTTGAGCTTGCTTTCCCACCCCATTCCCTTCTGGTTTTCGTCACACGCTGTCTGCAGCACCCTTCCATCTGATTATAAAATGAAGTACCCATCTCAGAGAATGCTAATGTATAAAGAGATGCGTGTCTTTAGATACTCATGCGCAAGTGTGCTCTGTGCATAAAACAAGTGAAAGGTGCACAGGTAATGGCCTGGGAAGAACACTGTTTCCTGGTGTCTACAGTGTCATTAACAAATGCCTACTATGTTTCTCAATTAAAACACAGCTTGCGGGTTTGCAAACAAGTACCATTGCATTTCCAAATCTAAAATGATCAGCAGTTTTATGACATCATGAACTATGCACTAAACATAACACGTACAGACATACATCGTTTTTCTCATTTTCTCATTAAAGCCAGGGTTTCTCTGTGTAGTTTTGGTGCCTGTCCTTGATCTCGTTCTGTAGACCAGATTTGTTTCGAACTCACAGAGATCCGCCTGGCTCTGCCTTCTGAGTGCTGGGATTAAAGGCGTGCACCACCACCGCTGGGCAAGACTTACTTTTTTATTAGAAGTTTTAGTCACAGCAAATCTGATCATAAATGACAGAGTTCTTATATCACCACCCTGACCCTTACATATGAATAACGCTTCTTACTACTAGCATCTTATACCAGAGTAGGACAGGTATGACTACAGAGGGTCCTGAACTGAAGCATCCTGTTTTACCATTTTTACAGCATACGTTAGACTTTGTTCGTGGTTCTGTGTGTTTTATGGGTATCAACGTCTAATGACATTCACTCACCATCATGAGGCATAGTTTTGACGTCTTAACAGTCCTCTGTGCCTGTTCATCATTACTTCCCCCACCATCTCTGGCAACCTCTGGCTTTTTACTTATTTTCATACTTTTACTTTCTTCTAGAATGTCTCCCAGTTGTGCGCATACAGTCTGTAGCTTTTCAAACTTTTGTCTCGTTCATGTGGTAATCTGCATTTAAGATTCCTCTGCATCTTTTATAGCTCACTTCTTTTCAGTGCCTTTAGTGGTTTGAATGAGAATCTCTCACATGGGCTTAGATATTTGAATAATTGGTCCCCAGTTGGTGGTGCTGTTTGGGGAGGTAGAAGATGTGGCCTTTTTGGAGAAGATGTGTAATTAGGGGTGAGCTCAGGGGGTTTATAGTCTTGTCAGACGCCCTGTTCTCTTTCTCTGTTTCATGCTACAGTTGAAGATGTGAGTTCTCAGCTTCTATTCCTGCTGCCAGGCCGCCCATCACGATGGACTCTCCACCGTCTGGGATCATAAGCCCAAACAAACTCTTCCTTCTGTAGGTTGCCTTGGTCATGGTGTTTTTATCACAGCAACAGAAAAGAAATCAGGGCAGCACTGAATGACAGTTCATTCATTGTTTGTGCTTAGCAGGGTTTCTCCAGTCACTCATTGAAGGACATCTTGGGTCCTTCCAAGTTTTGCCAATTATGACCAAAGCTGGTATAGACACCCACATGCAGGCTTTTGGGTGGACATGTTTTCAGTGCTCTTGTGTAAAAACTACAGACCACAACTGTTGGATCATCTGTTGAGAATATCCTTAACTGAAAAGAAACCACCAAACTATCTTCAAGTGTGGCTCTGTGGTTCATTGTTCTCGTCAGCAATTAAGGATTTTCCCACATCCTTAACAGCACTTGGGGTTGTTAATTTCTGGATTGTATCCATTTAAATTGGTGGATAATAGGAGGTTATTTTATTTTTCCTAAAGACACAAGATGTGCTTATTTTGAAAATTAAACTTATATTAATTGTGAGTGCATTTGCATGCCTGTGTGCATGTTTATGTGTATGTGTGTGTGTGTATATGTGTGCCACTCCATGAATGTGTAAGTCAGAGGACAACTTTTGAGAGTTGATTCTGTCCTTCCATCATGTGTATCCCAGGGATCAAAGTCAGGTTATCAGGCTTGGCAGCCAGCGCCTTTCCGTGCTGAGCCATCTTGTCTACCCAGCAGGACTAATTTTTTTGTATGCTTCTTTTCACCCATAGAGTCCCGAATGAATGATCCTTCAGCCTCTGCCTCTGAAGTTCTGGGATTACAGACCTATGCCACCACACTTAGCTTATAAATTGTTTTTTGCTGTGTTATCTGTTCAGCTCTTTTATCCACTTTGTGTGTATGTGCAGGTAAATGTTTTGTGTGTACACATGTGTGCAGGTGCATGTGTACTTGTGTGTGGAAGCCAGAGGTCAACTTTTAAAGTTGTTCACCTTGTTTTAATTTTTTTGTGTGTGGATGTATATAAGCATGTTTACATGTGAGTGTTTGCATGTGTAGATGTGTGTGGAAGCTAGAGGTCAACTTCCAGTGTTCTCTTTGTTTTTATTTGCATGTGCATGTAGTGTATGTGTAAGCATGTTCACGTGTGTGGGTGCATGTGCATTTGGAGACCTGAAGTTGATGCTGGATGTCTTCCTCATGTGTTCTCCACTTTAATTATTGAGGTAGAGTCTCTTGCTGAACCTAGGGCTTGGCAGTTCTTACAGTCTAGATAGACAGAGTGCGCTGCCGGCCCCAAGCAGCCCTTGTTTGTGTCTCCTGAGGGCTTGGGATTGCAGGGGGCAGCCACATCTTCCTTGATTCAACTTGGTTCTGGGGATCCAAACTCTAGTCCCTCACTTGGGTGGCAAGTGCATTATTCGTTAAGCCATCTCCTCAGCTCAGCGCCTTGTTATTTGAGGCAGACTCAAGGCGTTCCAATTAGGTGAGGCTGGTTGCTCATAGAGCCCAAAGATCCTCCTGTCTCTGCCTCTCCAGAGCTGGGATTACAAGTGAGTACTACTATGTTGGACCAAATTCAGGTCCTAATGTTTGAGTGGCAAGCCCTTTACTGACTGAGCCATCTCCCTAACCTCTTTTATTCATTTTAAAATCGTATGTTTAATTGTATGTATTGGACAATGTTTTTCTCAAACACATATTTTAAAAAATTATTATTATTATTATTATTATTTTATTATTATTATTAATTTTTATATCCCGACTATATTTTCCCCTCCTTCCTCTCCTCCCAGTCCGTTCCCACCTCCATTCTGCCCTTCTCATTCACTCCTCCTTCATTTCCATTCAGAAAAGGGAAGGCCTCTCATGGATATCAACCAAACATGGCATATCAAGTTGCAATAGGAACCTCCTGTCATGTTAAGGCTGGACAGGGCAACCCAGTATGAGGAATAGGGTCCCAAAAGCTGTCAAAAGAGTCAGAGACAGCCCCAGTTCCCACTGTTGGGAGTCCCACAAGAGGACCAAGCTACACAACTGTCACGCATATGCAGAGTGCCTAGGTCAGTCCCAGGCAGACTCCCTGGTTGTTGATTCAGTCTCTGTGAGCTCTTATGAGCCCAGGTTAGTTGGTTCTGTGGGCTTTCTTGTGATGTCCTTGACCCCTCTGGCTCCTCAATCCTTCCTTCCCCTCTTCTGCAGGATTCCTGGAACTCGGCCTAATGTTTGGCTGTGGGTCTCTGCATTTGTTTCCATCAGTTGCTGGGTGAAGCCTCTGTAGTGACAGCTGGGTGAGGCACCAATCTGAGTGTAGCAGAATATTGTTAGGCATTATTACATTGACTTTTTTTTGCCAGTCATGTTTGATTTTATCCTAGGTTTCTGGGCTGTCCAGCCTCTGGGTCCTGGCCCTCAGGCAGTATTAGGGGTGAGCTTCCTCTCATGGTGTTGGGTCTCAGGCTGGACCCATCATTGGTTAGCCACTCTCACAATTTCTGCACCACCTTCATCTCAACACATCCTGTAGGCAGGACAGACTGTAGGTTGAAGGTTATGTGGCTGGATTGGTGTCTTGTCTGGTTACAGGAGATGGCAAGTTCAGGTTACATAACCACTATTGCTAAGACTCTTAGCTAGGGTCACCCTTGTAGATTCCTGGGAGTTTCCATTGTGCTAGGTTTCTACCTCATCCCCAAATGCCCCCCTTTTCCAGTATCTCTCCCAGTACTTTCCCCCTCCATCTCCCCACCTGGTTCCTCCTATTTCCATGCCCACCAGCACCAGTCCACCTTTGAAATCTATTCTATTTCCCATTCTCAGGGAGATCCAGGCATCCCCCCTTGGAACCTCCTTGCTACTCAGCTTCTCTGGGTCTGTGGAGTGTAGCATGGTTATCCTTTACAGCTAATATCCACATATAAGTGAGTACATACCATATTTGTCTTATCAAACACATCTTTTACAATTACATTTCCCAGTCTGTGTTACTATTTTATTGACACTGTCTTTTAAAGAACAGAAGTTTTAAATTTTAATGAATCCCAGGTTCCTAGTTATTATTTTAACAGATTATGCCTTTGGTATTGTATCTAAAAAGTCATTGCCATTCCTGAGGTCACCTCAATATTCTTAGTTATTTCTGGGAGTTTTTCACTTCTATAGTTTTGCATTTGGGTCTATAATCCATTTTAAGTTAATTTTTGTGATACATTATGACTCCCCTCCCCCTCCTCTCCTTCCCCTTCCCTTTCCTCCCTTTTTCTTCTCATTCTCTTCCTCCTCCTCTCCTTATTCCCCTGCTTCATATGCCTGTCCAGTTGCCTTAGCATCATTTGTTGAGAATCAAACTCCTTTTTGCCACACCACTCTATCATCCTTATTTCTTTGACAAAGACCAACTGACTGTATTTATTTGGGCTTTTTCCTATCCTGTTCCATCAATGCATTTGACTCTTCTTTTACCAAGGCCATATTGCTTTGATTACTATGGCCTTTTTAAAGTCAGTATCAGTCCTCTATTTTGTTATTCTTCAACCTCGCATTTATTATTCTGGGTCTTTTGCTTTTTCATACAAATTTAAGAATGGGCTTGTTGCTGGGCAGTGATGACACATGCCTTTAATCCCAGCACTCAGAAGGCAGAGGTGGGTGGATCACTAAGACTGAGGCCAACAGAGTGAGTTCAAAGACATTCAGGGCTACATAGAGAAACCCTGTCTCCAAAAACCAAAAGAACAAACCAAACCAAACCAAATCAAAACAAAACAAAAAGAATGGTTTTGTCATTATGTACAAAAAACTTGGTAAACTTGGTGGAATTCTGACTTGGTAAAACATATGAGCTTTTAATTGATTGCATGAAGATTCAGTTAAAGATCAAGTATTGTGAGTTATTTATATATCTCTTAAGTCTCTTTTTAATCTATACATCCTGCTCCCTTGTGTCTCTTTTCTATGCAGTTAAGTTATAGGAGGTGCCAGGCATTTATCCTATGCAGTTTTTCACTTGAGTGGTGCATCTGTGGGTCAATGAGAAAGTGTAAAGAAAGGCTTTAAAGGGGGAGGTGAGGGGGATAATAGAATGCGTGTGATGTCAGCAGGAAAGAGGGGACACTGGGGCTAAATGATATAAGAGAGGATGGGGACAGGGAGGGTCAATTAAAACTAAGTGTGAATGAGAATGCTGCAGTGCACCTGCTACTTCATATGCTAATTAAAGTGAAAGTGTGTTGTGAACAAGTGAATTTTATTCCAGAAATTCTAACTTAAATCACTAAATACTATTAAAATATTAACAGAATAAATAGAAATGTTAAAGTATCGCTTTAACAGATATATAAAACTCATTTAAGAATCCATACATTTTAATGTTTTTGACACGTAGCATACCATCCATGGGAGAAGGCTTCTTTAATGTGATATAGGTTCAGAATTGCAAGGACTTCTGGGTGTTCAGACAGAAATAGAATCAAAGAGCGAAGTCTGTTATGTTAACTCATCACGATAAAGAAAGTGTCAGTTCAATTGAAACAAACAGTGAGGCCAAAAAAGGGAAATGGCCACTGCATATATGAGCGTGTGCATCAAAATTCCAAACACGGAAAACTAGAGCACACTTATATTTCACTATATTTAAAATGAGTACAAAATTACTTCATATGATATTTTATCAGAGTGTATAGAAGATAAGGAAACCCTTTTGCCCACATCCATGCATGTCTTTAAAACTACTAGAAAAAAAATAGGCGTTTTCACTTTCAGCTCAAAATCACACACAGCTCTGCACTCTGTGTCCATTTCAGATGATTTTGTAATTCATTTCACAGACAGAAGAACAAGCCTTACCTTTTCTTTCTGACGACCCCCATCAGATTTTATGTTTACTGAGGTGACCTGCCATAGACGGAGGTGGAAATGAGGAAAATTAGTGCAATGTGGTGTAGGGGGAAAAGAACAAAATAACATTTCTCTATCTTCAAGAACCATGCTTGCTTCTGGAATTAAACCCAGCAGGTAGAAAGATTCTAAACAGACTTCAAATTGTTGAACATCTGCTCACCCCAGCATAGTCTGAAACAGGGAGTGTATAACACTTTGCAATGCTGAAACCCACACGGCCTCTTTAGAATTATTACACAATTAAATTGTTTTTGAAATGTGTCTTAAACCGACTCCAAAGTATTTTTATTTTCAAGCCATACAATACTATAAAACTGACCCCCCTCTCATAGCTCTTTTGGTGTGCTAAAAATAGTTGGATATATTTTCCTAATTTGATTTTATGTCACTTCTTTAACTTTCTTGAAATGAAGTTTAAAGTGAACAAACTTGAGGGTCAATTGTATTTAAATGAGGTGGACGTGTGATCTCAACTATTAGCTGAATTTACACTTGGTCTTCTCTAATGGCCGTGTGATGCCAGCATGTCCTGCACCCTGCAGGAAAGAGAGGATTTGGTTCACTTTTAGAGAGTAAAAAGTACCTGGAATCCCTTCTACTTATAACACAATAGCTAACGAAAGAGGAGGAGTCACCTCTTTGTCTCAGCTTTTGTTGTTACTGTGACAGAATCACCTGGAGAAGCAGCTAAAGGGAGGAGAGGCATATTTCAGCTCACAGTCTCGGAGGGTAAGTCCATCATGGCTCATAGGGAAATCCCAGCAGAATGTCTTAGTCCGGGAATGGGAACTCATGGCTGCTGCTTCTCATATGTTGGTAGATTAGGAGAAAGAGACAGAAGTGGAAGCAACTCTCAAGGTTGGCCACTAGTGACCTACATGCACCAGCTAGGTCTTGTGTCCTGAGGTTCTGGAACCTTCCTTAAATCCCACCCATGGACTAAGTGTTCCAAGCCATAAGCCCATGGGGAATGTTTAAACTTAAATTTAACATTTAAACTTCAACATGTCTCTAGGGCTGGAATTGTAACAGCAAATTCAAATATCTACTCTCCATGGACTGACATGGCTCCTTCTGATTTGCCAGGTCCCAGCACTCACACATGTGATGTGTAAACAGCTTGCCTCAGAGAACTGACAATACAGGGAGGAACAGATGGCCCAAGAATGTTTGCACTTCTCAGCTGATGTCATGGTCTCAGTTCATCTTCTGTGCAGAACATAGGGCACATGTCTGTTCGAAGTCAATCATCTTCCTGGTCATGGACCACACGTGTCCTTACATGACATCCTGAGAGAGACACAATAGAGTGGCAAGTAGATTGGTGGTTGACAAGGTTGAGAGGAAGAATGTGGATGTACAGGGATGTCATAGGGGATGTTTCTTCTGGGATGATGTACTTGTTTATATCCTGTTGGTGATGATATTTCCATGAACCTATACACACTGCATCCACAGACAGGCACAACATTGGTTGTTCCCAAAAAGTTCATTTACCATGCAGCAATTTAAAAATCAGGAAAAAAAATTATCCCCGAAAAAAACCCCGAGTGCTGTTATTTGTAGCAAGGCTCTGTGGCTGACCCCCACATCCACTCCCACGCAATCCCTTTAAGTGAAAAGTTTTCTAAGCACAGGCTTTTGATGTTATTCTGTGTTTTAAACAGAATGATTTAAAAGCATGTTAAGGTAATTATCCATAGTTGATGTTGAAGGAGGAGAAAAAAAAGCTGTGTTCTAAAAAAGCTTTTAAACAACATTTAAAGCAATAAGCAGCGTTGGGAAAAGTGATTTTCTTTTCTTGAGATGACCCCCCCACCAAGTGATGCTTTTGTTGATGCCTCTATGAGACTGTGAGGAAGAAATACTTTAAGAATTCTTTGCTGTAAAATTGACTGGAGATTCCCTTCCCCCTCCCATTTTCTAATCCCAGTAATGGAAAGACACGTGTCCATATCACTGTTCAGTGAGCTGCAGAACAATGAGGAACCCTGTCCTTGATTGCACAGCAATTCAGCGAAGGAAGCTTAGAATTGGTTTGACTGCTGTTTCTTGTACTGTGTCCCTTCTAGTCTTGTGACTTCATGCTTTACTCGAGAGTTAGGAATCGTCAGA
Organism: Peromyscus nudipes; assembly: GCA_902168325.1. Lineage (NCBI taxonomy): Eukaryota > Metazoa > Chordata > Mammalia > Rodentia > Cricetidae > Peromyscus > Peromyscus nudipes. The sequence goes on along the minus strand of CABHPH010132598.1, from coordinate 11,723 downwards.
CAACAGGAAAGGAGAGGGAAGGCAAAGCAGAAGTGTGATTCTAAAATTTGTACAAGAGGGCAAAATCAGAGGCTTATTAAATTCGAAAGGGTATGTCTCTGAATAATTTATTCATAAAATTTAATTTGTGTGAGAATGTTTATGGCAAAACTGCATGCTGGCTGTAAAACCTGAAGTAAAAGCAACAAACAGTGCTATTGTGGAACTGGTTTCTGCAGCAAGTGGTTTCTTCTTTCTCTCATTCTTTTCCCTTTTTTAGCCTGACCTGTCATTATCATGCAGCCAGAAGAAAGTAATCTACTTTCTCAGGAGATAACTAGATACTTTTGGGTTTTGTTTTATGTAAATGTATTTTGGTGATGTGAATGTCTGAGTTTCCCTGCATGAAAACAATCAGTTCCCATGCTAGATGCGATGCACAGCGACAGTGCCAGGAGACTGTTCATTTGAAATAGCTTACTTCAGAATCAGAGCCAGAGGAACTGTAATGGGCTGTGTGGAACCACAGGTGGCCCAGCTCTCATGACCTGTGTTTTTCTCAGCGAGTGTCAGTCTTTAACCTAGATTACTTAGTGCTACTCTTTCTGTTTGCAGTGCTGAGAACTGACCCTGTCATTGTATTTGTCTGAGTGTGTGTGTGTGTGTGTGTGTGTTCATGCATGTGTTCTGTGACAGGGTCTCAGTTAGCTCAGGCTGACCTCAAACTTGTTATGTAGCCAAGTATGACCTCCCAAGTGCTGGGATTGTAAGTATGGGCCACCACAGCAGGTTTAGGATTGAATCTTTTATGTAATGACTTAGTTCTAAACACCAGTGAGAGTATCCTCACCCTGTAACCCCTTCACTCAGCAGGATTTCTTTCATTGGTTTAGTAAACTATTATTGTGGACACATTGAATAACCCACGGGAGAACATTGCTTTCATGTTCATTGAAATGTGTAACTATTGCAGCTTCTTCCCAATGCTAAATGCTTTTGGAAATAAAAAAAAAAGTTGTGACATATGGTGTTCCAGGAAATCATGTTCTTAGATGTATAGACCACTGGGTGATAATTTGTGACAGGAGCACATAGCTGACATCTGTGAGACAAAGATTTGTTGGGGAAAAGTGACACCCCACTGATGAGTGGTAGAATCTCATGACCCCTCTCTTTTCCTATAGAATAAAGATGGGGCAGTGGGGACTAAAACGTCCAAACTTCTAATCATAATAGCAGTCTTTGATTAAAGATTAGTAGTCTACAGGCCACAGAGGTATTTGCATAGTCTGTATTTTCTTCATTACTCATAATAGCCCAGTGGGAGCCCATCAACAGACGAAAGGTTAAGGACAATGTAGGTACGTATGTAACATCTTATTCAGCCATAAAGAAGAGTGGAGTGATGCCATGTTCAGGAAAATGGGTGGAACTAGTGTGGTAGTTTGAATGAGGATTGTCCCCCACGGGTCCAGGTATTTGAACACTTTGAGTTGGTGACGCTGTTGTGAAGGTTATGGAGTCTTTAGAAGGTGGAGTCTAGCTGGAAGAAGTGTGTCATGGGGTGAATGGGTTTTGATGCTTTATAGACTGGGCTTACTTCCTATTTTCTTCCTCCGTTTCATGTGTGTGGATAAGACGTGAGCTATTTGCTTCTCAACTGCTAGGCTGGCCTCAGAGTCCTACCGCCATGCCTTCCCTACCATGATGGTTTCTATACCCCTGGAACTATAATCTAATGACCCTCTTCTGCTCTAAGTTACCTTTGGTTGTGGTATTTGATCACAGCAACAGAAAAGCAGCTGGAGGTCATTATGTTAAGTGAACTATGCTAGACTTAGATACACGCCATGTTTCTTTCATATGAATAAGATAGATAAAATGTGCTACATGAAGGTAGAAGGAAGACTATGTGAGGTCTAAAGGAAGAGGCTGGAACAAGAAAGGATAATGGACAGAAGAAATACAATTACATTTTTCTCTTATAGGCAGAACTGAAATTATAGATATACAATATATATTACCTATATGATATGAAAGCAGAAGAGGAACTATTTGGGAGGAGGAAAAAGAGGTAAGAGAGGCAGAGGTAGCAATGAGGAAATAGAAAAACAACAATAATATATAATCTATGAACGTATCACAGTGAAGCCCATCATTCTGTCAAAAATTAGTAATAAATATAAAACAAGTGAAAAATTTATTGACACTAAGACATTAAGATATAGAAATATGTCTAAGGGGGTTGCTTAATCACACAAATCTTTATTATATATGAGAACAAAAGGGTGGCAAGATATTGCTATCTGCAAGTGTTGCAATTCTGGTGCATGTTAGGATGGCTCTTTCACTAAACACCTCTCTACTGCTGTAGTGCAAACTTTAAACAAGGGTCTAGAGAGATGGCTCAACAGTTGAGAGCACATGCTGCTCTTTCTGAGGACCTGGGCTTAATTCTTAGCAGCCACATCAGGCAGCTCATGACTGCTTGTAACACCAGCTCTGGGAGACTTGACGCCCTCTTCTGGCCTCCAAGGTTCTTGCACACACAGTACACACACTCACTTAGGTACATACACATACACTAAATCTTTTGAAAATTTAAATAATAGGCTAACAACTTTTCATTAATTTTGCCTTTTGACGTGAACTTATTCTTTCCCTTTCCCTGGAGGATGAGTAAATATAGTCCAGTGCTCCCAAACGCCTTGCCATTTCTTTAAGCATAGGCATTCAAGAATGAAAACATGGTCTCAGTGACCACACTACTTTTGAAAGATGGAACAATCTCATGGTGGATAATTTTTTTCACCAAAATGTGAAAATATATATGAAATGTATATTTTGTGAAACTATATATTTTCAAAATGTGAAACTATATATGGTATATGTGTATACACACACACACACATACACACACACACACACACACATATGTAAATATATGTGTATGTTAACCAAATCTTGACTACTATTTTGGTAAAACAAAACCTCAAGTATTTATCTCTTGATATCAAGATTTGAACTCAAATTTCTTCATGAACAATAAGTGCTGAAAAGAAAAGGAATTTGAAGCTAAATAGGATTTTCTTCCAAATTGGTGTTGAAAAATCAGTGTAGAATGATGAGAAATTGGAAATACGTGTTCCATTATAGTCGGGACAAGACAGTGTGCAGCAGGTCAATCTGGAAATGAGCTTGTTATTCAAATATGGCTTTTCTTACAAGTGGTGCCATTTAGACTGAATTAATTGATATGTTAGAGGAATAATTTTCTCCCAGTAGGATTAGATCATAATAATTTCCTAAATTAGTGGAACAAAACCCTTGTATACATTAAAAAAAACACCCTAGCATAGTTCTTGACTTATAAAAAGTGTATAATAAAACTTAGTAATCTTCTTGGACTTTGCTATTTAAAAACATGCTTCTCAAAATGTTGCTCCATAGCACCATTTATTTTTTGGTGAACTCATGTAGAATCCAACATATGGTAATAGATGACATCAGAGCTATTTTGGCCAAAGAGGACTTTGGAGGTTAGTATTTGTGGTCCTGGACTCTTCTGTTTGCTCCCTGCTACCCCACTGAACACCCTTCTGATAATTATCTGGTCTCACCCCCATCCTCACTCCCAGAAGGTTAGCTACAGAGCTACCTCCATTCTTAGGATTCCACCCAAAGAATGCAAATTGAAAACATCAATACCACAGTTTAGTAAGGCAGTCTTTTCAGATGTAATAACCAGAAGTGTCATATACAATAATGTCCACCACAATTTATTACAGATAATCAAATTGGTTAACTTATTGAATCAGAAGAATAATCACTCATGAACTTAGTATTATTCATTGAAAAACACACAAACACACATATATTTGTAAATATTTTGATATAGAGTTATAACATTTTAGGAATATTTTTAATTTATTCATTGAAAAATTTCTGTACATATATCATATATCTTGGTCATATCCGACCAAAATCCTCCCTCCTGCTTCTGACCAGATCACTCAGTGCATCACTCATTCCACCTTATTCATGTCTTCTCCTTTTAAATTTTTTTATAACTCACCAAGTCCAATTAGTGCTGCCTAAATGCATGAATGTGGGGCCATCCACTTAAACATGGGCAACCTACCATCAACCGTATCCCTAAAGAAGAATGATTCCCCCTTAACCCAGCAGCCATCAGTGAAGGGTGGAATTTCTTAGTTCCCTCTCCCACTCATGCTGGAATGTTGACTGACATGACCTTTTGCATGTAACATAGCTGCTGTAAGTTTATGGGTGCACAGCCATGCCATGTCCAGAAGTCTGCATCTCACAATATTCTTCCTTATCTTACGGGTCTTACTTTCTTTTCACCCTCTCTTACATGCATGATATACCTTGAGCCTTGGGAGGTGGTTGATGTCCCATTTTTGGCCTAGCATTCAACAGTTACTTATTCTCAGTGCTTTGATAAAGTGTGGTTTCTGCTTTGACTACTGCTCTCTGCAAAACAAACCTCCTCTGACCAAGGTTGAGAGCAGCACTAATCTATGGATATAAACATAAATATTTAGAAGACTGTTTGACAACATGTTCATTTAGCAAAACAATAGTATGAATCCCCACTCCCATGGCTTATGTCCTCCAGAGACATGGCCTTTGATTAGGTACCTGTCATGAATTTCTTCCTATGGAACAGGCCTCAAATCCAATCATAAAGCAACTGGTGACCCCCATCACAGTCAAGCCACTACTGTAGCAGTGGACACATTATGCTTGGTAGGTCCGTAGTGCAGCATGCAGGCTTCACTGCTGGGTATGATCAATGATGGCTTTTCTCCCCTTGCAGACTGTGTAGTACCCTCTGAGGCTATAAAACCTAGCCAGTAGGGAAAAGGTTTCTAGTAGATAAACACTTCAAAGACAATGTCCAACTAATTGTAATTAATGTAATTCAACTGATTGGTGTAAAGGAAAATACTAAGATTGAAATACTGAGAAACATATACACCAAGTAAGAACTTCTAATTTAAAGAATTGGCATTTTGAATAAATATAGGCAGTTGGTCTCTAAACATTAAACCAATTTCAATAGCCCTTGGATCAACAAAAATAATAGTGGTTCCTGAAACAAGAGAGACATCCTGTATAGCTTGGTTTCCATGATATGTCCAGTTTTCTCTCTGTTATGAATATGTGTTGCTTCTGATTCGCAAGCCATTCATAGGATCATACAAATTTAGTATGCCCTGAAGGTAATTTGCTCTAGGGACACAGTCAGAAGGCTAAATATGATTTTGAAAGTTGTAAACTATGCTTACCAATTTAGTGTTATTCAATCAGGCCTAATTTATACTTTCAGCATAAGCTACAAACGAAAGAGCCAGAATTTGCCTGGTGAATGTCCAAGGCAAAGAGAGACTACTAGCAAATTCTCTAGTGTGTGCCTAATTGATACTTTTATTGAAAAGAGATTTGAAAATGTTTATCAGCATCCCCAAATGAAACAGAAGTGCCTCTGATCGCTCCTAGAATGTTTGCAAAAATTCTATGCTGTGTTTTGGATCAGTAATCTTAGCTTGGCCAGCTTTTTCTGTCATTGGTATTATTTCCCAAGATGGGTCAATATCCCTTAAAATGGAAGGTTCACAGTGATTATGATTCAATATCTTGTTATTTTCCCCATTCCTGTATCTACTGCCTTGGAGTCAGCCTTACACCTCAACATATTCTAAGGCTCAAAGTATATTTGCTGAAGCTTGGCATACTTACAACTTGCTGTAACTTAGGCTGTAAAGACGGTATGCCCATATTAGCAAGTCCCTACGTATATACTGATAATAGTTTAAACATCACTATCAACTTAAATAACATACCATGCATTTTACCAATGTGAAGGTTATGATAATTTTAATAAACTTACAGAACTTTTCAGGTAACAACATAATCTATTATTTCAATCTCTTCAAAAATCTTCCTTATACCTACATGGAATCAATTCAGTTCTTACTTCCAGCCCCAGCAAACAAAAATATGTCCTTTCCTAGACATTTCTTAGAAATGAAAACATGAGCTGGGTGTGGTCTGGTGGCACACATCTTTAATCCCAGCACTGAGGAGGCAGAGGCAGGTGAATCTCTGAGTTTGAGGCCAGCCTGGTCTCTCATAGTGAGTTCCAGAGCAGTCAAAGATCTGTAGAGAGACTTTGTCTCAAAACAAAACAAAAACAAACAAACAGCCAACAACAACAACAAATCAAAGGGGAACAAATTTAAATTTTTTTTTTCCTTTTTGCTTCTGGATGTTTTTATTATGCTGAAATCAATGTATGCTCTATATAGGAATACTTCATTAATTTTTCTAGCTGAGTAATATTCCACTGAATGGATATACTATATTTTACTCATTCATCAGATGAACATTTGAGCTTCTTTTAATTTGTGGCTCATACAAATAATGTTGCTAGAAGTATTAAATAAATACTTGTGTGGACACCTGTTTTATATTACCTGAGTAGATTGGGAGTTGATGGGATATATACGAAAATTATCTTCAATTTTCAGGGTATCATCAAACGATTTTCCAAAGTGGCAATGCCATTTTAATTTCAACAAGAAATATGTGAATTCTTTGTAAAACTTACTATGGTTTGTTGCTTATTACAGCTATCCTAGCGAGTATGAAATGACATCACATTGTGGCTTTAACGTATGTTTCCCTGACAATGGATGATAGTGATGAGTGTTTTATATGCTTAAGTACTGGCCTATCTTTTAAGGTAAAATGGCTGTTCTACAGTCTTTTGTTCATTTAAAATGAAGTTTTCTGATTTGTTTTATGAATTTGTTATACTTAAACACGTGATTTACAAATAGTCTTCTTTTAGTCTTCATTTTATTTTAGACAAGTCTCATGTAGCCCAGGATGGCCTCAAGCTTGCGGTGGGGCCAAGGATGACCTCATGTTTCTCATCCTCTTGGCTTCACATCCTGAGTGCTGGGATTAGGGGCATGCCCCATCAGGTCTGTACAGAGCCTGGGACTGAACCAGTGTTTCTTGTGTCCCAGGCACGATTCCAACAACTAAGCTACCTCTTATTTCTTCTCTCTCTCTTTGTGTGTGTGTGTGTGTGTGTGTGTGTGTGTGTGCGCGCGCGTGCGCATCTGTGTGCATGCGAGTATGTAAAAGTTTATACTTGAAGGCTTGACATTGACATTAGGTGTCCTCAAGCACTCTCTACTTTATTTATTGAGGCAGAGTTTCTCATTTTGCTGCATCCTGATCCAGAGAGAGAGAGATGACAGACAGACAGACAGACAGACAGACTAGGCCTGGAATGGGCTTTTTAAAGCTCAAAGTCTGGTCCCAGTGACACACTTCCTTCAACAAGGCCACACCTCCTAATCCTTCTAATCCTTTCAAAGAATTCTACTCCCTGGTCACCAAGGATTCAACTTTATGAGCCTATGGGGTCCATTCTTATTCAAACCACCACATACTTGGATCCAGAACTTGTTAGTTTCAGCTAGGAAGCATGCCAGGATCCCTGCCTGGGTCTCTGGAGGCTGCTGTACCTGCTTGGCTTCTACATGACTGCCTGTCCTAGCTCTGGTCTTGCACTTGCCCAGTAAGCACTCTATCCCCTGAGTCATCTCTCCAACCTCTTTTTTTAAAATTTAATGGTGTATTTTCTTTCTTTTCTTTTTTTTTTTTTGAACACAAACGTTTAAAGATCTGAAGTCCAAATTAGAGCACAGAAGCCCTTTAGGAAGCTGATTTCAATGCGAGGTTGCTGGGTTCCTGCTCTTTTGGTTTTCATGTCCATGGCATTCCCGTTCTTTCACTTCCTGTGTGTGTGTGTGTGTGTGTGTCCCTAGAGGTGACATGAGTCTCTTGAAGCAACTTGTGGTGGGATCCCTCACGATCTTTCAACCATTTTAGGTCTTTTTATTGCGGAACTTGACCAACGTACGTTCAAAGCAGTCACTAACAGGCGAGCTCCTTCCCCCATTTTGTTAACTGCATTTTGACTCTGTAGCTCTCACTTCCTTCTTCCTGTTAGCAGTCTACTTTGGCGGTCAGGTGATTTTCCTCAGGGGAATCCCTTATTTTGTTTCTGTGAGGAGAAACCTCATGTAGGCTGCTTTTCTTATGCCACTTATGGGGAGGTCAGGTGGTCACATGACACCCAAGCCAGGAAGCAGAGTGGGACCCAGAAATGGGGCCAGGCTAGAAAACCTCAAGACCCACACCCTAGTGATCCACTTGTTCCAGCAAGCTCCACCCCTAAAGCTTCTACAGCCTTCTCAAACAGTGCCACCAACAGGGGATGAAGAGTTTAAACATAATGGCATAGTCTCATTCAAATCACAACAACTGCAATTGAAACTTTTTTCTTTTTAACTAACTTTTAACACTAGTCTACAAAGTAATGGGCAGTTCTTTATTTTAAAATATATATCATCTATGTCTCTACAGTGTAGTTCAGTCTAGTAAATCCCCTTTCATATCAGTTCTGTTCCCTTAGAGAACCCTGACTAATGCAGATTGTGGTACCAAAGCAGGGTCTATTAGTGTGACAGGCCTGACCATTTGGTTATTTTTGGAAGCATGTGGACGACTTTGGGACTTTGGACTAGAAAAGAAGTTGAATGATGCAAGCAGAGATTAATGGCACATCCTGGTAGGAGCTTGGAAGGCAGTAGTGCTGAGAACTTTGTGGACTGTGGAGGGTCAGCTCAAGAGGTTTCAGAGGGGAACAATATTAGAAACTGGGCTGCAGACTGTTGTTGTGATGTTTTGGCAATGAATGTGGCTGCTTTCTGCCCTTGTCCTAAGAATGTACCTGGGGCTAAGTTAAAAAGTAAGGGACTCTAAGTCTAAGGTGCAGTAACAATATGTACCTTGATGGTAACCAACAGTTCCCTAGTTGGGCTTAAGACCAACTCAACAAGAGGGAAACCATGAGTAGTACTAGAAACCTAGTCAATACCAAGGGATAGTGAATCATGGATATTGGAGGAGAACCTATAACCACCATTTTACTAAGCCAGCAAAACCCCCAACTGCATTGTAAATACTTTTCTTTATACCCTCAGGCAAGTGTAGTCCCCTATCCCTCATCAAGGAAGCTACTCTTGACAACAAAGAGACCATTACAGAAAGCCATAACCAATCAAAATGCAGAGCTGTGGAGCACATTTTTGAGGATGGAAACATCTACAAAACAACTCCTGCACCTAAGTAAGGCTCAGGGAACATTGCAGAAGAGGAGTGAAAAGATTGTAAGATCCAGAGGATCAGGGAGTCCTCTGTGAGATTGTGTCTCCTAGTGATGTCAGGAGCTACACCCATGAAGTCTCACCAACATGACTGCCTAATTGTGAGCTGAACAAGGACAACAATAGACATGTCAAAGTGGACCATGAAAAGACCACCAGTCTTTAACCCTACACAACTATAGGTGACTATGGAATGCTTTAAGTGGGAGAAATAGTCTTTTCCAGGGAAAACCATTCTATTTGGTTATTCAACACAAAATGGTCAATCTTATAAACATACACATAAGTAATATTATACAGATCGAGCAGGCTACATTGAGGAATATATATGTATATATATTTACACATGTATATATGTGTGTATATATATACACATGTATATATGTGTGTATGTAAATATATATGCATATAATAATAATTAATGAAAAAAGAGGCTATGAATTTGAAAGAGCAAGAAAGAGTATATTAGAGGGTTTGGAGGGAGGAAAAGGAAGGGGGAAATGATGTAATTATATGGTAATCTCAAAAATAAAAGAAGTAATTTTAAAAGTAATGGACTAATTTAATTGATAAAGGAGATTTCAAGACAGCCTAATATTGACTCTATCATGTGATTATTAGTAGTCACTCTTATGCAGGTCTACAATGAAAAAGAGCAAATGGGGCAGAAAGAAACACATAATGTCCAGTTTGGAAAGGAAAAGGACATTGGCAAGCTTAATGTTACATAAAAGCTTGTATTAGAAGAGAGGTTATAATTATTAAGAAGATTGGAGCCATTAAAGAGAGGCCAAATCTACTTTGGGATAATGGGAAGGGTGCCCCCAAGCAAGATCCACCCAACTAATATTCAGACCTTTGAAAGGAAAAGCCCTAAGAAATTAATAAAAGCTGCTGCAAATGTGTTTCAAGTGGCCAGCATTCCTCCCAAGTGAGCAGCCTGACTTGACAGTGTTATTCACATGGTGATGGCTTTGGAGTCATGAAAAATAATCAAAGGGACTGTGGCATCTTCTCCCATGGTTAAGGACATTCACTGAAGCCAGGCAGTGGGTGGCAGGTCAGTTTCTGCATGAAGGTCCTGAGAAGACAAGAGGCCCTGAGAGGTCATTGTGTGACACTTTGAAGATAAAACCTGTATTGCACTGAAAACTCTAAGATGTTAGCAGTACAAGAGCCATGAGGCATCTGCCAAGGGGAGCTGCATACAGGTAGTGGAACTAGCCTAAGAGAGCTCAGATGTATTTTTGCAGACAGAAAAGCTGAAAGGACAGTGCCAGTTAAGCCTTTTGACCCGGAGCTACAAGATTTGGAGTTTTCCTTGCTGGGTTTTGGTTTTGCTTTGCCCCAGCATTTCCTCACTGCGACCCGATTCCTCCCTTTGGAATGGTAATGAATATTCTTTGGCACTGTTTGTTGGAATTATGCAATTGTCTTTTGATTTTAAAGGTGTTTACAATTAAGAGATTAATTTGAGTCTTAGAAGAGATTTTGGACTTTTAAACAGCATTGAGACTGTGAGAGACTATGGAAACTGGAAATTGGACTAATGGTATTTTGTTTTATCATATGACCATGGGGATTATACAGACTAGGGAGTATAATGTGGTATTTGAATGAAATGTCCATCATAAGTCTCAGGCATTTTAATACTTGGTCCCCAGTTGTTGACTGTTTAGAGAGGATTAGGAGGCAAGTACTTGCTGGAGGAAATTTATCATTGGGGTGGGCTCTGAGATTTCATAAGACTTGTGCTATTTTGAGTTAACCCTCTCTGGCTCAAGATGTAAGTTCTTGGCTGTTCCTGTCACTATGCCTTTGCTCAGCCAACATGGATTCTCATTCTCTGAAACTGTAAACCCAATTAAAGGCTTTCTTTTATAAGTTGACCTGGCTATGGTGTTTTATCACAGAAATAGTAAAGCAACGTTCCATCAACACTTGGTATTTTAAAGTAATCTAGTAACAGACAGCCATTTCTCTGTGTAGAACATCTGGGCCTGAACCTCTGAGCTAATTTCTGCAACTGGATTTCATCTAGTGCCATCTCACTATAATTTTTTTGGTTACTTTTATTGCCATAAGCCTCTTCCTTTGAAGAGCTCACAACAACCATATTGTTAATGTGTCCCAGCCTGACTGCTGGATTACGTGATGGATAACCTCTTTTACAGTATTTGTTAGGGTCTTGCTGCTAATTGGCATTTGATCTCAGAGTCCCCTCTTCCCACTCTTGAAGATGGTTGTCAGAGTGGGGATCAGCATCAGTGCTGAATTTCAGATTGCCTTTCAGCTCTTTCCTTCTTAGCCTTGTTGCTCTTCTTCCAGCACTGGATGGAGTGCAGACACTTCCCACTCTGTCACCAGTTATTTTAAGATGGCAACTTTGTAAAAAGGCAGATTCTCAGTCTGTAGTTCAAACTGATCTAGAACTCACTAGGTAGCCCAGGATAGCCTCAAACTCAAGGT
>CABHPH010132597.1:21903-34781 GCA_902168325.1 Peromyscus nudipes | reverse complement strand
CACACACACACAGGCCAGGGATTTACACTTTTAAAAAAAGTCATTGTAAAGCCAGGCGTAGTGGCACAGGCCTTTAATCCCAGTGCTCCGAGAGGCAGAGGCAGGCAGATCTCTGTGAGTTTGAGTCCAGCCTGGTCTATGTAGTGAGTTCCAGGACAGCCAGGGCTGCATTGGGAGACCCTGTTTCAACTACCATCCCCCCCCAAAAAAAATCAATGTAAACTCTAGTACTAAGATAAAATAAGTTTTATTATTTCTATAAAAGAAAACCATTCTGTTTATACAGTATTTGGAGAAACAATAAAAATATAGAGAGAAAAACAAACATCACCTGTAACACCAGAGATATAAGTGCTGTTAAAGTTTCATCATGTTTCTTCCTAAAGTTTGTCATGTTTCTTTCCTCCATATATTGACACAAAACTGTTTATGCAAAATGTTCCCAATACGCTAATAGTATGTATTCAGGAACATACTGCAAAAATAATTCTGTATCTTATTCCTACTATAAAAGCAAACCATAAATGACTATGGTTAGATGTGCCGCTTATTTTTTCCAGCCTTTTGTCTTGTATCGATACAAAACTACTTATGCAAAATGTTCCCAATATAATTGTAGTACATATTAGGAACACATCGCAAAAACAGTTCAGCATCTTTCTTTAGTCACTGGTGATACCATAACTTGAAGATTAACTGTCTTCAGCCCACACGATTTGATGCAGAACCATGAATGCAAAATGTCCCCAATATACTCATAGTACATATTAGGAACACATCGCAAAAACAGTTCAGCATCCTGGGTTCCCTCTCTCCTTCCTCTCATTCAACCACACTCCTGTCCCCCAGCATCTTTGTTCAATAACATTAAAGCACAGCTCAGAGATAACCATAATATTTTGATGTCTTTCCTCTTAGCCTTATATCTGTATATTGAGCCTATGCATGTAAAATTAAAATACAGAGAAGAAAAATATTTTGCATGTTTATCACTAAACATTTTATCAGTGTTTGTGGCATATCCTTATGTCACAAAAAATATTTTCAGAAATATCAATTTCAATTAAAGCATGCTATCCCATTGTCTTAGAAAAGCATATTTTAGCCGGGAGTTGGTGGCGCACGCCTTTAATCCCAGCACTCGGGAGGCAGAGGTAGGCGGATCTCTGTGAGTTCGAGGCCAGCCTGGTCTACCAAGAGAGCTCCAGGAAAGGCGCAAAGCTACACAGAGAAACCCTGTCTTGAAAAACCAAAAAAAAAAAAAAAAAAAAGCATATTTTATGCATGCAACCCTTTATTGTTAGTCAGTCATTCAGGATTTTCCTAATTTTATCCTCCAAATTACTGAAGGGAAGGGAGGTCTATGACCACAGTGACATCGGAGGCTGAAGCAAGTTAACTACAAGTTCAGACTCTGCCTGGCCTTCAGAGGGACTTTAAAGCCTTCATGAGCCAATTAGTGAGACCTGCCTCAAAAATCAAAATATGTAATCACTTACAATCCCAACACTTGGGAAGTGGAATCAGGAGGAGAAGGAATTCAAGGTGAGCCTTGGCTACACAAGTTTGAGCTCAACTTGGGCTACATAAGCCCTTGTCTCATAAATAAATAAATAAATAAATAAATAAATAAACAAATAGTAACAAACATAATGAAATCTCTGTGACTTTCTGGTTCCGTGGCTTGCATATTTCTTTATGGCCACTTGCATGACTCAACATATCACAGTTGGCCTTGTAGTTCTAATGCTTGCAGCTAGTGCTTTCCTTGTCTGTTTGAGCAAAAAACTTGTTGTTTTAGTATTTTAGACTATATAGAAAATCATATACCCTGTCTAGGCTTCAGTGGATTGAATAGAAATGCAAATTAATAAAACTCCTCTCATTAAACTTCTATGCAAATACAACTCCTACCCTCCCCCACTCCATGGCACCCCTCTCCTCCTTGATTGGGGCCCACACCCCTCCTGACCTCTCATCTCTTATAATACTCATCCTGCCTGTTCTTAGGAAGATGCATGGCTCCCAGACCTTTCAGTTATCATTCTGTCACAAGGGCACAGTATATCTCCTGACATGATGATCCCCGAGACGTCTAAGATCCTTCTTTGCATGCAAAACCTCAAATTTCTGTATTTCCCAGGATCCTTAAAGACTTTTTGGAGAGTTACATTTCACAATGCAACAAAAAGCGAATCACAACCAAACAGTAAAGAAGGAAAAGCAAGCAAGCAAACCAACAAAACTCTGGGTGCAACCCTACTGAAAAATCGGTTTCTGCTTCTACTTTCAGCCACTAGAATCTGTATAACTATGTGGCCTTGATTTTCAAAAACTTATCTCAAGCAGTTCTCTAGTTTCTAGGAAGTTTTTATAATGTTTGTTTGTAATGGCTAAAAAGGTTCTGTTGAGGACACTGCTAAAGTATTCCCTGCGGTGAGCTCATATTTGCTCCCTTACTTTAGCTGAATCTACAGAAAGGAGCAAAGGTTTAAAGCGAATTCGCTGTGCTCACTGAATTGTGCATAGGTAGGTAACTTACAGCCATTCCTTCATTCTGGGCTCAATCTTGGGCCTCTATTGGGAAGTCAGTGTCCAGCAGTTAGAGTCTCCCTCAGTTTAGGACTAGACAGGTTCCCCTAGACCTTTTCTAACCAAACCACTAGCTCACTCCATTTTCTGTTGCAGTCACTACGGTGTAGGCTTCTGACGATCAGGTAGGGACATTACCTGGCACAGCATGAAGTCTGGCTTCATCTTCAGAATCCCCGGGGTTTCTGGACACTTTTTCTGCCTGACTTATCTCAAAGTGGTGGCACACAACAAATCTATGGGAGCAGTTGGGAAAGTGGGTGAACAAAGCATACACAGACAAGTGCCGAGGGGAGGATGGCAAAGATTTTGTTTTTGGGCCACAAAAAGCTGCCTTTCATACTGCAGAGTGGAGGTGGGGGAGGGGTAGCAAACGCCCGGCCAGGGCCCTGCCTCAGGAAATTCAGGCTGCAAAGCAAGCAGTATTCCCAGCCCCCTGATTTGGGGCCAGGGCCCCCTCTTCAGTTTCCACCAGTTGCTCAGATGACAGAGCTCAAGAGCTTAAGGGGAGTTCTCCAAGGCTGAGGGACCACAGGAAGTGGAAGTCTTTAGAGGCTCCTCCCTAATGACGCAGCTTAAGGTCCCCACAGGGCTCTAAGCCCTTTTAAACTTGAAGAGATCAATTGTGAAGCAAGGGAAGCAGATGGGTGAAATATTAGGACGAGCCAGGGGATCCCAACTTGGCGAACAGACACTAATGGGTGGGCATAGACAGGCTGTACTGGGCCAGGGAGTTACATATTTCATATGATTGGTGTATAAGTACTGTGTTTCATTTAAGAGTTATGCAATAACTCTAAAGATGAACATATAAACTTCTGGGATCACGAGATACGCTTCTGGTCAATGGGAAAATAGATCTCTAGAAATTAATGTCAACTTGGTATAGCCTCCAGGTCAAGTCCTTCAGTCTCTATCAGTATACATTCAGTGATCTTCCGCAAGCAAAAGTTTTGAACCTATGTGTATTTTTCATCCCACATGATCTCTCAGGAAAAGCTGGCTGTCAATTCATTTCTGTCTTGTAGAATCATGTTTTCTCCAGGTTCGAGGAGCAAACCCAGTCCCTTGCTAGTCCCACCTCCTCAATGGATTGACAGGTTATGGTGTTTTAGAATACTCAGCAAACTAATGTGCACTGCAGAGTCCTTATTGGGTTTATGTTTAATTGGATAGTTGCCCATGTTAATGGAAATCAAAAGCAACATACAATTATTTAGTCTCCCAGTACTGGAGTATATCCAAATGTTTTCCTGTTTAGGATTCTACTTTTGTCCTTGTCTGTGTGCATGCATAAATGCTTTACAGAGTTACAACCACTGCCTTTTCCTGTGGCCCTGGTTATTGGCATCTAGTTTTTCCAAGTAACATTGACACACATCTGTTCAAATCAATCGATGCTCCTATCTTGACTGACTCATTTGGTGGGAAAAACAAGTTTACGTGCCAACTGGAACAAAGGAGCCTGGATTGGGGGACTAGCAGGAAGAATGAAATGCTGGGACCGGATCCTTTGACTTACAGATCATAAAACACTTTCCAGGAACATTTTAAAAGACATATAATATTACACTAGTTATTGATTCTCTTTTAACCCCCCAGTAGGGTGGTTTTCAATATCTAGTGTGGTAAAATGCATATAAATTACAGCGTTTGGAAGATGATTGTACTTTCTTGAAACAGGAGTCTTCTGTGTCCACATCCCCAAGATTGTTGATGTAGTGTTCCCTTGTTGGAAAAGAAGAAAACAAAACAAAACCAGTACTGCTAACTGAAGATGCCTTCAGAAGTATTCCTGTTATTAAAATTGTTACAAAATTATGTTCAATTCTAGTGTATCATAATAACCTGAATGCCGTGTCCTACGACTTACAGAAATGTCGAAGTTTAGATTTAGAGCCAGGCTAAGCTTTTCATAGTTTTAAGAGCCATGTCTGTCTAATAAACTTTATATAATGCCACGTGCACACAGCTTCCTCACTAACAAATAACATGTGTTGGGGAAAAATGAGAAAACAATGGAGAGGTACCTCTTTGAATGTGGTAATGGAGGATCAATTAATCAGCTGACTATAAATTGAATCACTTTATACAAGTCTCCCACACATTATGATGCACATTTAGCAATGTTTGAAAAAACAATTTAAAAAATACCTTAGGGAGTTGTTAAAGAGAATTTATAGTCTGGAACGAATTGCCATCTTCTTAATTGACATAGAAGTGTTTGGCTAAAATATTGCTTTATTCACATTTTTGCCCTTGGAAGAAAATCTAGGCACACCATAACTGAGCAAATAAAGGTGCGAAGAGCATTTCAAATCAGAAAAGGACACCACGCAGTCAGGCGTTGTGTGGATGAGCTCAATTTTGGCGCCCTTGGGCACCTTGGGCAAAGGACATTTTGGATTCTGGAAGGCAATGGCCCTAAATCGGATCATTTGCGACCCTGCTCTCTGTCCTTTAAAGTCCCCAACCCGCCTGAATCTCACCTGAGTCCTGCAGGCACCCACTGGAAGGAGCCAGATGGCGCGGGCCAGATCCTTCTGGATGGGTGGGCGCCTTCAGTGCACCCGGGTGCTCTTCCTCTGACTTAAGGGAAAAGCCTGTTGAACAGCGGAAAGGGAGAAGGGAAGCTGGTGAGGGAGAGTAAGGAGTCTCAAAGTGCCCCTCCTCCAACCCAGTGCTTAGGAACGCGGATGCCTGAACCTGTTAGCCATTTGCCCTGGGGATTCCGGGACAGAGGGGCCCTGCCAGGGGGCGGGGTGGGGCAGGAGCTGGGGGCGTGGCTTCAACAAGTGGTAGGGGACGTGGGGACAAGGCTTGGCCGAAGTCCGGAGGGCTCTTGGTGCTCCTTCGAGCCCAGGGGTCCTGGGGGCCCAAAGGAACCTAAACCACCTCCCACACATTGCTCAAGCGCAAGGGAGTTTGGGAGAAAGACATTTGGTGGCTAGAGCTAGACACCCAGGCGCACAAGGCCTCCTCTAACTGTAAATTTTATGGGGGCCTGCGTCCAGTCCCTTGGGAAGATCACTACAAGGCAGCTCATACAGACCAGAAGGGTGTGTGTATGTGTACTTTATTTTATTTTTTTTAAGATGACAAAGCAGAGAGATTTCACCACCACCAACCACCCCCACTCCATTTTCCAATAGAACTTTACATGGCCATGCTCTAGATTATATACAGTTATTTTCACAGGAAAAGTAAGGCCTCGCTTGGGTAATTAACACTCTTTTCCAGTCCGCAGGTGACGATGGAGCCCTTTTCTCACTGCAGGTTCCAAGGGCTCCTCAGGGGAGTGGAGGTGACCCGAGAGGACTACAGAGGTGCCGTAATCATTGTCACAGCACGGTGTTTGGGTGTCACAAAGGGACCTTGAATCTATACCTCTGATGCTGCTTACCATTTTCTCAAAGCCTGTCAATACTTCTAGGCAGTGACAAAGGTGTCCTTGAGTCCCTGCTGCCAGGGTATAATTGTGTGATGATTTGGGGAAATGGGGACAAAAGGGGTCTAGAAATGTAGAGCCTCACTCTGAGGCTTCCTGTTAGGTCACTGCTCCTCATTGTGCCACCTGGGGTTCACCACCAGCAAGGTCATGTGCCTACCTATGTGTTTCTTTTGGATGCCTGAGATCCAGGGATGCCCCCCCCCCCACTAGCACAGCCGTGGGATCCTTAATCTTTCCTGACCCCTAAAGTCTTTTCTATGCAGGACCTAAGCAGGAACTGCAGAGAGAAATGGGGATTGCTTCAAGTCATCATTCCCGACCACCTTCGGACCCCTTCTCATTCCTTTTCGGGAACCCCCTCCCCATTTTGTTGTTGAGGACTGAAGACAAACTTTCTTCATTGCTCACATTTCTTCATTGTGGGTGGTATTCTACTAGGTGGTTGGGAAGTGCTTGCTTTCCAGTCGGTTCAGTTTTACCTGGGCAGGAAATGAGGTGCTAACAACAAAGTGTCTGTCACACCCAGTCATAGTCACAGATCCGCAAATGTTTCACGGAAGACAAACACAAAAGCTCTAGTCTGGAGCTGTTCGGGAGTTTCGCTGGCATTGGGCCTGATGCTGCATGTGATGGACTGAAACTTACCTGGTGGGTGGATGTGCCCATGTGGAAGTCCCAGACTTACCCAGGCAGCGGAAACAATACTTCAGGGCACCAAACACTCACTGCAGTACTGTTCACGCTGCTAGGGCACGACTGAGTGTGGTGGGCTGAGTGCAGGATATCTTGTCCCTCCTCCAAGTGCATGGCCAGTCACCCCCTCCCAGGCACTTGAACAGTGTAGAGTGGCCCTCACTAGACTAAGTCCCTGCCCTCCCTCCCACCTACCTGCTTTGGGGCTTTTAGGAGAACCCACATGGGTCTGTTCTGCAGGCCCCCACCTTCTACCTTCCCCGCGAAGGGGTGTTGCAGCGCTTCATGTTTTGAACCTTGGCAATACTCCAAAACATGAATTGCTGCTGCATCCCTTCGGAGTCAACGAGGGTGGGGGTCGCTCTGTGACCTGTGAATGAAGAAAGTCTCTGTGAGTAGAAGGGAGCCCCTCCTTGCCCTGCCCCCTGGTGAGAATTAAGTACAATGTATGCTTCTCAGGACTTATCACTCCAAGTTGATGGACTTTTTATAAGCTAGTACTTCTTATAACTTTGCTGGCTTTCCAGGATCTGCTGGTGAGTGAAGGATGTGGGTTTCACACACCCTCACCATGAATATTGGGAAAGTGTATTGGTGGAAAGCAGGGCTATGGCAGATAGTGGGATGGGGGAGACTCTTACCTCAGAAAGTAGATGAAAAGTGAGATTAAATAAACTGAGATAATTTGGTAACATCTGGATCACTCTTGCCAGCTCCAAAGTCTTGGTGAAACTTCCTGCTGCATTGCATAAGTCTCATTTATTGCCCCCAGTTTTGGGTCATTTATTGGAAAGCAATGCAAGGAACTTTTGATAATCAGAAAACCCTCTGGGTAGCTCCAGCTGGTTTTACTGAATACTATAGGCATGGAATAGCCTTGTTTGTGCAGACAGCACACATCTCCTTCAACTCCGTTCTTACAGTAAACACCTTGTCATTAGTTATTTTTGAAGACAAAACATGGGAACATTCTATAGATGAAACCCCTAGATATTCTCATACATTGCTGGTTACTCAAACTTACTCATCAATAATTTACATTGATCAATGTCACTTATCAAACACAAATCAAGAACTTTAAATACTTGATGTCGAATCACTCCTTCTCAAGCACTTCCACGAAACTCATGTCTTGAAATGGCCGTCACTGCTCTGCTCTTGATTTTCAAAATGGACTCACTTGAGCAAAAAGTTACATTCATTCATTTCCTTTTGTTTAAACAAAACATTCTCAAAACTAGTACAATGAATGCTGTGTCCTATTAATAAATCAATTAATTAATTAATTAAATATACAGAGTATGTAATTAAACTAGGTACAAAATTCCTAACACAACAGATTGTGATCCAGTGCTAACAAATGCACTGATAATAAACCCATAAGGTCATGATAAATAAAGTCATTAATAATAATAGCCCCACTCCTTAAGTTGGAACGAGTCTCTAAATTCCGTCTTGTCTTGGCTATATTACAAGTCATTTCTACATGGACACTGAATAATGGAGAGAAAAAAAACCGTCGATGGTCGCCCTTAAAAAGAGAGAGAGAAAAAACATGTTTAGTAAAGGTATAATTATACTTTAAAGATAACACAACTTTCTCCCAACTTAATTTTATTTTCCACACAAATATGTGAGATTAAAGCCAATCCTAATTTAACATTTCCTTAGTTGACTATTAAAAAAACATAAGTTCATTCGAAGTGACATCAGCGTCAAAGACGAAGGTCCTTCTAGATCCTTTTGTTAACGAATGTACCGGAACAAAATTCATCTATATGTTTTACTCCACCCATTTCTTTTCTTCCAGCGACACTACAACGACTTATATCCCTCAAAAGCCATCTCACTCCCCGGTTTATGTATTTCCCCTTGGGCTGAACTTTACTTACAAAAAGGAGAACACAAAGAGGCGTCTGGTCACTTCTGGAGAGGGTCATTCACTGATACAATAGACAAAGAATCAATACTTTGGAGTTGCCATGGCCCCACCCCTTTCAGAACTGCGACGTGTATGGCCAAATGATTTAAGAGCCAAAGAATACGCCTCTTCCTCTCTTCACAGTTGAGAACGTTTTGTCTTTTAATGTTGCAGATGCCTTGCGCCCCCACACCCAAAACGCACGATGTACACGTCCTCCGCACCTTCGAGCCAAACTTTTCCAACGTCGAATCTGGAAAAACTAAACAACCTTGAAAAGTTTTAATTAGCGAGAGACAATGTAAAATGACTTTTAGATTTCTTTCCAGGACAGTCTTTATGGCTTACAAATGAGAGCCGCCTAAAGTCCATTTACAGTCTGTCAAAAGCAGTTGCTCCCCACCCTGGCAAGGCTGACAGTCGGCCACCGCCCCTCACTCACTTTTCTTTTCCTGCTCCTCCCTGTTCACTCTTCTCAGTCCATTTTCCGAGTTCTCTGGGCATACTCATTTGCTAGACATTTTAAAGATCTTTCCTCTCCCCACCCCGACCCCCCAAACACGCTTTCCACCCCCACCCCACTCCCCACCCAGCGCGACACAGAACTTTTTTTCAGAGTTATCCCCGCATCTGTTACAGTCTGCAGCGATCAGCGTCATAGTTGGGGGAAAAGGTTAGCCCAAAAGTCCCCTTCCCCCTCTTTTTTTAGATCGCAAGTCACCTCTCACTCCACTCGAAAATGGCGCCGAAATCGTAGAACTTCTTAAATTTCATTGTAAGCTTTTTGCAAAGGTTTCTGGGATTTTCCTGCGAAGCTGCTCAGCCAAGTTGAACTAGGGAACAAGCCAGAGAAGCGGGACAGGGGAAGGAAAAGGAGGGTGGGGAGGCGGCGGACAGACAGACCGACTGACGGACAGATGGAGAGGGCCAGAGAAAGAGCGGAGGGCTGTGGCGGAGTTGTGGGGGTAGAAGAGCGGGCACAGGGACTTGGGAGGGCGCGAGGTCGTGGGAGTGCGGGACGCCAAGGGACAGAGGTACCGAAAATCACTAGAGCCGGGGGTCAAGGCGCGGAGCTCCAAGAGAGGCGTGGCGGAGGAGAGCTGGAGCAGGGCCGGAGCTGGGCTGGAGCTGGGCTGGAGCTGGGCCGGAGCAGGACCGGAGCAGGACCGGAGCAGGACCGGAGCCGGGCTGGAGTCGGGCTGGAGCAGGGCTGGAGCTGAGCGCACCCCGAGAGGCGAGCAGGAGCAGCCAGCGCCCAGTGGCCCGCAGCAGCCCTAGAAAAAGCCGGCCGGGGAGGTGTGGCCAGGCTCCGTTCCGCGCCCCGCCCAACGGTTCGCCCGCTCCGTTTGGAGGCCGGAGGGCGGAAGGGAGGAGGGGGAGGCCGTGCGGGCGCTCAGAGCCACAGCCCTGGCCCGCAGCCAGGAAGGGCTGGGAAGGACATGGGGAGCCTGTAGTGGCCACGTACAGAGCCTCATAGCCGCGGGTGCTGGGAGACAAAAAAAAAGGAGAAAGGGGAAAGGGGAAAAGGGGAAAAAAAGAGCAAAGCCAAAGACCCAAGGGAGCTCAGCTCCAGCTCAAAGACCCATGCCACAAATGCCACTCTGCGCTCACTTGTCCTCTGGGCGGCTAGGAGGGCACAGGGTGGCTAAGCAAAACCTCTTGAGAGTAATTGTTTTTCTTGGGGGTGCCTGAAACAGGATGGGGAAACAAGGGACCCTCAAACTGAAGGAGGGGAGTGCTCAGCTCGCATTTGTGTCTCAGATCTGTTGGGTCTTCTGTGCTCTGGCCACTCTGTCAAACTCTCCCTCAGGTAGAGGACTCCCTTAGGTCCTGGCGTTCCGCTTTGGGGGTGGTGGGTGGGCATGACACTGAGGCAGGGAACAACAATTTGTATGTATGTCTAGTCCAAGAACGGGAGTCTTTATGACAAGTTTTGAGTCTTGAGTGGGGAAAGAAAGGGAGTCTTTCTTCTGTATGCTAGATATCTTTAGGGACGATGCTGTTTACTAGGGAGGTGTGAGAATGGTATTGAAGTTAATAGCAGGGTGTCCACATTCTTACAAGATCTGTGCCGAAGAGTAGAAAAATGAAGTCTAATGGTGGCCGCGATTTTCAAATGATGCCATTGACACACACACACACACACACACACACACACACACACACACACACACGGAGGGGTGGGAATGTATTGCAAGGAGCTAACAGACGATGTTGCATCTGGATGGGGAGTAAATAGCCTTTCATTGTATTATATTTGCAACTTTCTTCTATCTTTGCAAAATGTCACAATAACACAAATCTGGAGAACCCGGGCATGGTGGTGCACGCTTGAGATTCCAGCACTCGGGAGGTGGAGCAGGAGAAACAGAAGTTTAAGGGCGTCCTTGGCTACACAGCAAATTCGAGGACAGTATGAGCTATGTGAGAGACTCTACCTCAAAAAAAAAAAATCTGGGAGAAATCCCTTATAAAATAGCGCCTGGATGCTAAACATAAACTCAGTTTCTTTCTTTATCTCTTTCCCGGGTTGGACAAATCTTTGAGCGAGCGGGATGTAAACTCAGATGGATTTCGATGGGAAGGGCAATGGGTATTGCTGGCCTGCAGCAGCCACCTATGGGGGGGAGCACCAGAAGATGACCAGAAGGAACCACAGGGGCAAGTGGAGTGCTGGGCGCAAAGCACTACACAGGAACTACTTAGAGCCTTTGCTTGGGGACTCCGAGGGAGAGTCTGTTGTCCTGGCAGCTTTTGGCTAAACCTCCACTCCAGCTACCTCTTGTCTTGTCTGGGACTTAGTGGGTTCCGCGGCGCCATTGACTAGCTAGGACATTCGGACGTCCCTGAATCGCCAGCAGTTGAGTGGCAAGCTGGTAGCTGCGGTCGGCCGCGGGGTCCTCCACGCTCCCAGAGTCAAGCCTAAGTTTTATTGCTGAGGGTAGAATGAGTGCGGGATAGTTTGGAACCGCATGAGGGGGCTGGAACAACTACAACAAAACCCACCAGGTGCCAAAGGAGGGGAGAAAAAGCAATCTTAAGACGGGTAAACACGCTCACACGCGCGAAAACGGCGAGCAGATACTAAAACCACGGATTCCTCGGCGCTCAGCGCTGCAGCTTCTTGCGCTGCTTAACTCCCGCTGTATTTCTGTACTTGATTGTGATATTTCTTCAGGGCTGATTTAAAAACTGAGTTTTGCGAGGACGATCGCAAAGTCTCAAGGCGTTGCTAGAATCTCGTGGCCTTATTCTGATGACTTGGGCTTATTTTCGGTTTTTGGAGGGGAGGTGCGAGAGGGCAGTATGGTAGAGTCTTCCAGGGTCTGCAAAACTGCGGAGAAAAAAATAACCAAAAAGATTTTACAGACCAAGATTTTTCTTTTCAGGATTTTTTTTTCAACACGGCAGATAACGTGGATAGTTTCAGTGGGCACTTAAAATTACTATTAGGACCTACATTTTTTTCTATTAATATCCTCATAACTCGTGGTCAGGACTGAAAGTTTGCCGTTTTGTCAGATGTGACTGAACACGCGTCGAAATCCTCGGCTGGATCTTTCATACAGTTCCCTAGTCCTTGGGGTGAGACGCTTTCTTTGGGCTTTTAAGGTTCGGCTTGGTGGGTCCGTTTGTTTGGATTCCTGCACATAAACATTAATTTTTCTACATAAATACCAGAAGATTCCAGCGCTGGAAGATGAAAGATGAATTTGTGACAGGTCCTCTGGAGAAAAATGGCAACAGCTTTCTTTATTAAACTCCTTTTGCTACATCAGCATATTAAGAGAGCCAGTTGAATATTGATGAATTCTTTGAGGCTGAGTAATATGGCTACAGGCCCAAGAAAGCGAGGGAGGGCAGGCTTAAGGATTTACTCAAGTGAACAATCTTCAAATAGTTTTTCAAAGATGGTGTCTCAAGGATTTTCTTAGGACATCTGTAGCAAGCCCTGCTCTGGAAATGGCTTCTCACCTATTAGGCCCTTCCTGACCGAGTGTGATAAAAATCACCTTAAAAAGTGGTCTGAAGGTCATTTTGGGATTAAAAGGGGGACACAGCTCATCAACCAGAATGTTAGGGAACTTTCAGTAGGGGAGTCAAACATTTCTCACCGGGGAGGGCAACTAGGAAACCAGAAAGAAAATGCACACCGTGTATCTCCCACTCCCACCTTCACTTTTAAAATGCTGTTTTAAAGCAGTTATTTTCTGGAAAATA
>CABHPH010132596.1:0-47738 GCA_902168325.1 Peromyscus nudipes | reverse complement strand
AACAAGGATGTGCAAGTGTCTCTGTAGGAGACACAAAGTCCGGTGAGTACAGAACCAGGAAAAATACATCAATGCTTAATTGAAGTTTTAATTCCATGTTTTAAAAAGCTTTGAGGCTATTTTTCAAAGTGTCTGGAGTAACTAACACTCAAACAAACAGCGTGTAATGCCCCCCCTTTACAACAGCCATATGCTAGCCAGCACTTGTGACAATAGCCATTCTTCTGGGGTGAGGTGGAATCTTAAATAGCTCTGAATTGCATTTCAGTGATGGCTAAGTGAGTGATTGAGTTCCATCTAGAAGTATTTCTTAATAAGTTACATTTCTTCTTTTGAGGATTTTCTGGGTGGTGTTGGTGGCACATGCCTTTAATTCCAGCACTAGGGAGGCAGAGGCAGTGAGATCTCTGAGTTCAAGGCTAACATCGTCTATAGAGCAAGGTCCAGGACAGTCAGAGCTACACAGAGAAACCTTGTCTTGAATAGCCAATAATAAATAAATAAATAAATAAATAAATAAATAAATAAATAAATAAATAAATAAATAAATAAAATGGAGGGGGTCATTTCTAGTCAGTTTCCTAGTCCACTTTTTGAACTGAGAGGTTTATTTTCTTAACATTCAGTTTTTTGTTTTTGTTTTTTGTTTCATTTTTATCCTTTCTTTTCTCTTTTCCCCCTTTGTGTATTCTGGACCCTAATCCTTTCTCAGGTGAATAGCAAAGCTTTTGTCCCCTTTTGTGGTTTGCCTTCTCATTTCTTCCACATTTTCTCTGTTGTACAGATTTTAATTTTGTGAGATCCCATTCACTGATGCCATTCTCATTTCCTCTGCAGCCAGTGTCCTGTGGAAAGGACAAGTCCTGACCTCTACTTGTAATCTGAAATGTGCTCCCTGCTTTTTCCCTCTAGCACTTTCAGAGTACCAGGTTTTCTGTTGAAGTTATGATCCACTCGAAGTTACATTTTTGTGCCCAGTGAGTAATGAAGACACAGCTTCCCTTTTCTGCATGTGGCAATGCAGTTTTCCTAGCAATTATGTTCAAGACACAGACCACCCTCACTGGCATCTTTGTGAAAACAAATGAGGTAGCTGTTGTTGCATGGCCCATGTCTGGGTCCACAGTTATATTCCTTTGATCTATGTTTCTCTGGACTTTCTAGTGACACTCTGCTTTGATTGCGGTCTATTAGTATAATTTGAAATTAGATATGATAATGTTCAGCATGTTTCCTTTAGCATTGCTTTCAATATCCTTGGACTTTTGGGACCCCAATGTAAATATTTACATTGCTTTTCTTCACATATCTATAAATAATTGCATTAGAATCTTGATGGTGATTGCATTGAATCTTTTATTTTATTTTATTGAAAATTGTTTTCACACAACATGCTCGAATTATGATTTCCCTTTCCTCTGACTTCTTCCATTTCTTCTCCAACTCCCCTCTCATCAATTCTACCCATTTTATGTCCATTGTTAGAAAATAAACAGTCATCTAAGGGCCAATAATAAAATAAAATAAATTATTATAAGTTAAAACGAAAACAAACCAATCCGAATAGGAAAAAACCTACCAGAAGAAATAAATCAAAGGAAAAGTAAAAGAAATACATAATAGACTCAGAGACATACAGGTTTTTATGTTTGAATCTACAGGAGTACCATTAAAAAACAACAATGGTAACCATAGTACACACACAAAGTATCTGTCAGGTGAAAAAAACTGACCTGACACAACATTATGAGCCAAAGAATCTCCTAAGATGCCACAGAGTTCGTTTTCTATTTGACACCTACTACTGGACATGGAGCCTCCTTAAGAGGAGTTTGTTTGCCCTGATTGACTCTCTTTTAGAAAACAGGTATTTTCATTTGAAAATCAAAAATTGATTGGTTACTCGCACAAGTTTGTGCTACAATTGCACCAGCGTATATCACAGGCGGGACACTCAGATGTTTCCTTCAGTGACCTGCTCATCGCTATCTTTCATGTTCACCACCTAGAACTGCCATCCTAGCTGGCGGCACAGTCATTAGGAATTGCCTGCGTTGGTGTTACATATAGTTATTCAGCATGACTCACTGGCTTTATATCTGACTTGTCTCTAAAATGAATTTTGTAGCGTTAATCTATACTAATATCAGTAAACATACAATACTACATTTAATTAAATGGCAATGCTCCACTGCAAGGCTATAGTTTAGACAATATGTTGTACTAAGAGCTATATGGATTTTAATACTTGGCTTGAAAATATCTTCTGTCCTTTGTGACTTGTAAAGGTTTCTCCCTGTGCTGTCATATTTAAATCTGCATCTCATCAGGATGAAATTTTCTGCTTGTAAGTGTGTAAAATTTACAAGTAACATTGTTGAGACTGTCTCCTGTACCTCCCCAGTTCACATGAGATTTTGGGGTAACAGATATTTCACATGTTCAGTTTTCATAGGCAGTGTCATAATTGAGAATTTCAGTCAGTCCCCAGCCTATTCAAATCTTAATATTGACAGATGGTTTTTCAGCCATTTTTGTTTTAATTTAGTGCCTTTAAGATGCTTTTTAATTAGAATTTCCCACTAATCAATTCTGAGAACTTTTCTATGTATAAGTCAAGTTACTTAAAACTTTATACAACCCAGTATTCAGAATTGATAGACTCTTTGCATCTAGAATCAATAGTTCTGTTTCCTTTCTCCTTGTGTGGATAAGGTTTTCAACAGACAAGTTTTGCCATTTATTTACGGAAAATATCTTCTCCTGCTTTGTGTTCTGTGATTCACCTTTCTTAATTTTACTTTAAAGTAGACATTATATTTTTTTTTCATTTTGGGAATGAGATTGAACCTAGAAAATCAAGCATGACAGAAAGTGTTGTACCACGTGTTACTGAACCTGTAGTTCACCAGACAAACTTTTCTTGATTTAGTTTGTTGAGCACATTTTATCAATAGACTACACAAAATGACTGTGTCTTGTCCTTGTTTTAGCTACCACCATCCCCAGCTTCAGCTACCTGCTCCTAGGCCCTCCTCGCTGACCAACGCGACCTGGGCAGAGTATTCTCATGCATGACGTCTGCAGTTTCATGAATCATGAATCCTAAAGGATCTTATTCATAAAAACAAACCTGGAGCCAGGTATTGGGGTGAATGCTGGAAGATCAGAGAAGCAGAACAAGCCACAGCCACCTCACCTCGCCAGTTCCGCAGCTGATCCTGTTTCCTCAGACTGGAAGCTTCTGAGTCCTTATCCAAATAGATTTCAGCTGAACTGCTGCCCAAAAGCCTAAAAGCTTAACCAGCTCTAGTTCCTAGTCCTCATGCCTTATATACCTTTCTGCTTTCTGCCATCACTTCCTGGGATTAAAGGCTCACTTCCTGGAATTAAAGGTGTGAGTCACCATGCCTGGCTGTTTCCAGTGTGGCTTTAAACTCACAATCTCTGCCTCACAAATAATAGGATTAAAGGTGTGTGGGCCACCATTTTCTGGCCTCTGTATCTAGTGGCTGTTCTGTTCTCTGTCCCCAGATAAGTTTATTAGGGTGCACAATATTTTGGGGAAGACAATATCACCACAATTTCCAGAGGTCCATTTTTTTTTTACAACATAGAATAAATTGTTTCCATCAAAGGAAGTTTTTGAAACCTCTGGTAACATAAACAATCGCAACTTCTGCCCCTTGGCTTTTATACGTGGTATAGTGTACTTGTTTATCTTTTCTTTTTCTTTTGGCTTTATACTACCACCACCACCACCCCCAGATCCTTTTTGGCCCATGGTTTGCTATTCATTGAATAAAGGACTCTTAATCTGACCTTAATTGAGTAAAATTATTACTTTTTAAGTAGAGTACGATTTCATCTCATCACAAGGATGGTGGGAGCAAATGATGGGGATAGGAGAAAGAGACAGACTTAAACACTGCTGTGTGAAATGGGAATTTCTCTAGTCACTATGGAAATCAGAATGGAGATTCCTCAGAGAAGCAAAAATAGAGATAGCATATGCCCCAGCTATGCCACTTCTGGGCATGTACTTTAAAAACTCATATTAGCATACCCTAGAGATACCTGCGTATCCATATGTATTGCAGCATTATTCACAACAGTCATGTAATGGAGTCAGATATGCTATCAACTAACAGATGGATGGATAAAAATGTATGGCATTGCACTGTGATACATCACACAAAGTGCAACTATGCTGGAAGCCTCAATACTGCTGGCTACCATTGATAACGGTGAAATGTTTTATGTACACTGCAGGGTAAAGCAAAATCCTCAGAAATCAGTGGCTCACTTAGCATTCATCAGAGACGTTTTCTCTTGTGGTAGATAGGAACTAACATAGAGACCCACAGATGCACAATGTGCAGAGAGTGAGAGACTTTGGAACACTCAGGCCTTAATGAAATGTCTTCACCAAATACTTCTCTTCAAGGCTCAGGGAGTGCTGTGGAAGGGGATTAGGAAAGATTATCAGAGCAGAGAAAGTATATGACACTAAGGAACAGTGGCTTCTAAACACAATAGGATTGATAGATATATGAATTCACAAAAACTGCAGAAAGCATTTGGCTTGGACAGCATCAAGCCAGATGTCATCCTTGTACAGAGAAGGACAGGTAGACAAGTGTTCCCTTGTGTAACCAAAAAGCTATGTAACCAAATGATACCACAGCAAAAGAAAAGCAATTGATACAAAATGGGCACCAAGAAAGTAGAGTTATTGCTGTAAAAAATCCAAAAATGTTCTGTTTGAAGAAATGAAGAAGACTTTGGAAATTTGGACCAGAAAACTTGTCTGTGCTGTAAGCAGAGCTTAATCAGCTGTTCTAATAGGAATGTGGGTAACAGTGGTGCTAAAAGTTCTATAGACATTAGCATTCCAGTTCCTGAGATTTCAGAGTGCAGTGAGGACCCTATTAGCAATGAGGACAGAGAGACTATTGATGTGATAATTTAACAAAGATTTAGCTACATTCTGAACCTGTACTACAATTTCCTAAGATAATTAATAAATAATAGATTAATTTTTATGAAAGAACATTTTTCAAGACAGCATAACACTGAGTCTGTGGTGATTATGCAATGTGTGTATGTAAGTATACAATGAAAAGGGCAACAAGTTCAAAAAAGTAAATAAAAAACAGGTAGTTAGGAGAAGAAAACAGCTTACCTTAAAGGTGTATGCTGAAAAGAATGAAGTAGAAAGCTACATTCCTGCAGTTCTGTTACCACAGCACTAGAAAATACTACAAAAGCTCCCAAGAATGGAAAGAAATCAATCTCCTTATCCAGCTGTGACAACAGCTGTGTATCACAACAATGACCAGAAAATCAAGATAGCTTTAAAGGTTGCAATAGTGCTCATATATTGATGGTATGTAACTGGCTGTCTACTGGAAGTCTAGCCAATATTCATGGACCCCAGTGAGGTCAAGTATCTTGGAGGAGAGCCTACTAACAACATTTTACTAAACTAGCATAATTCCCCACTATATTCTAGTACCTATTCTATACCTGCTGACAATTGTAGCTGTCAACTCTCATCAAAGAATCATATCTCTGAAGCTAATGGACACCAAAACTGGATACAAGGCAGAGATCAATGACTCCTGAGTGGCCTCTTCCCAATGGATGCATATGCATCAAAAATTCAGCAACATCATCAGCCTCAGGGGCAGAAATATTTTATGAGCATAATGCCATGAGTTTTTCCGTGAGGCTATGTCTTTTACAATAGCTGCCGTAACAAGATCTGAACAATGATAATACCAATGGATGTGCTAATGCAAAAGGGAAAAATTCTCATGCTATCTCATGCCTAGGCAAGAATTACAGATGTAATGAATGCTGAGAGAGGAAAAATGAGCTGCTCCCAGGACTGAATCCTCTAATTGGTTATCCCTAGTTGGTCAGTGTTGAAATTATATACATACAAACAACAAAAAATGGACTCAGGTTGTGTTTAAATATTTGTGCAAAATATTTACACATTGTAGCCACACCCAGAAAGAGGCCATCAATTGGTTGAGAGGAAGTGTGAAGTCACAGGAAGGATTGAGGGAGGGGGCATAGGAAAGGTTAAAAGAAGGAATGAAGAGGTCGGTGATGTAATTATATTTTGATTAAAAAGTATTAAAGATACAGTAATTGTTAATGTGATTAACACAATTATAAGAAAGCTTCCTGCTCTGCATTGGAAATGTAAAAAAAGGTACCATCAAGGCAAAACTCTATAGCTATGAAGAGATACCATGAGCACTGCAACTTTTATAAAGGAAAACAGTTATTTGATTGGGGCTGGCTTACAGTTCAGATTTAGTCCATTATTGTCATGGCAGGAAACATGGCAGCTTGTAGGCAGGCAGACATGGTGCTGGAGAAGAAGCTGAAAGTTCTACATCTTGATTCAAACAGACAACAGAAAATAAACTGTGCCCCACACTGGGAAGAGGTTGAAGTGATGAGACCTCAAAGCCTGCTCCCAAAGTGACATACTTCCTCCAACAAGGCCACGCCTACTCCGACAGGGCCATAAATTCTAATGGTGCCACTCTCTATGGACCAAACTTTCAAACACATGAGTTGGTAGGGGCCATACATTTGTAAACCACCATACCAGCTAAAAGCACTATTTTGTGATCGGAAAGAGCCAAAAGGGCTTGTTTTTGCTCTGAGAAAGAATACCCAAGAGATTGCTAATGTAGTTCATGGATAACATGGGCTATCTGAAGGAGGAAGTCAAGTTTGGCCATGACATCCGTATGGATGGAGGCATGAAAAACACAAAAATAAGAGTTGTTCTTTTTTCCCTCACATGTAGCAGATTCAGCTCTTCTGTGAGAAGGCCCCAAGAAATTGTGATGGCGAAGCCTGGCTTCTCCTGAAGTTCCTGAATTAGATACATTAGCAGTTTCCTCTGAGTCACCAATAATGTGTCAGTGTTTTTACAAGAAGAAGAGAAATCACATCCACTTTCTGCTATTTAAACAAGAGTGAACCCAGTTTTGAACTCTCTGCTTCAGGCACCCTCTGTTTTCTCTACTCTGTCTGCCTTTTGTATGAGTCAGGATCTGTGTCTACTTGGAGGCTGTTTTGTGAATCTGCCACTGCGTCTGTGTCTGGCTGTTGTGGAACTGTGGGTGTCTGTTCCTAACAAAAGTCTTTCCCCCCCCCGCATTGATTGAACAACACAGAAATCACCACATGAAGAAGGAACAAAGGATAGTTTACAGAATCTTTAATAGAACTTTAAAAAAGATTAAGGCACTGATACCCACTGACACAGATAGCAAACAGTATTATATACGTCATTGTTTATCAAGCAATATCCATTTATTGTATTCAGAATTTATGGTGAGTATTAATTTGGTAAGTTTGCTGTCAGTCTCTATTTTTCCTGTTTTCAGTGAATGATACTGTTGCATTACTCTAGATCAGAGGCATGAAAGAGTATATAACTTAAGACTACACATTAACTCTGTTTGTAAAATTTGACTACATGGGAAATCTAAGCTTAGTAAGGTTTGCTTTACATTGTTCTCTTAAGGTAGGTTAAACAAACGGGCTGAGAACACTGTAGGATAGCAGTCTTGAGTTCAAAGTGACTTCATAATGAATCATTAGCTCTGGTTGTGAGGTCCAGCTAAAGTTACAGTCACTTAAAATTTAAGAGATATATTTGTAGTACTGCATCCCCACAGTTAAAACCCCGCGAAGCTGATTACGACAGACTTGTGACACGTGTATCAAGGATAACTGCACACAGAGAGCAGAAATAGTTCAAGAGAAAAATGTACATTGAGAAAGTAGGAGCTAATTTGGAACCAGTGCTCATCATTCAAACACTTTTAAATATGTCCCTATGGCTGCCATTACACTTTCAAAAGTCCCTGTTTGCTGTAGTAGAACATAACACACTTCATTTGCAATGTACATCCAACTTCGGTACAGCACTTTGATCCCATTAAACACATGCAGCAGGTTTTGGGTGCACTCTTAGGTTGCTGTTCTTATAACAATAAAAAGTGAACACTTTGACGTTTGTGTTTATTGATATATAAACTGTGGTATTTTTGTTTATTCTAGTACCTTCAGTTATACACCACTTAAGCCATTGTTAATGTGCTTTACAAATGTCTTGGTTAGGTGAACATTACTTTGCACCTGTTGTAACAGGCCATTTGTACTTTTCTAATTCTAAGAATATTTGACTGAGACAATAGGAAGAAATGAGGGTGTTGCTGTTCAGATGGTCAGGAAAGTCTTCCTTTGAAAGTCATACTACTAATAGAATTTTAAGATAACCTGCATACTTAATGAAAACAATTAACCAGTCAATTTGCTGTGCTCATACATCTGACCTTCTGTGGATGAAGTTATCACCCAAGGAACACATTTATTAGCTTCAGATTTTTTTATAATGCTCACTTTAAAGTGACACTAAGTCACACACCATATCCTAATGATGCTATTAAAATTCAAGCCACTGTTAATAAAACAGTTTAAGCTGCTTTGCCCTTTTAAGACACATTTCTGTAGATATCCATTGAAGGTGGAGAATTGTAAAGGTGTCTCCATGCTTTTCTCAATAGACACGCATAATTCTGGAAAACTCAATGGCACCAATTCATCCAATGCCAATTAGTCATTTGGATCTGCATAAAGATAAATCAGATCTGTCTTCATTGACTAACTGGTGGGATAAATGCCTTTCTTTGAAGTCTACTAGCTGCCTTGGGACTATATAGACTGTAGATTCTCAAGGAAGCATATTGCAATCAGGGGGTTCAAATGCAAATAATTTAATTTAAATGCTCATAAAAGTCCCTCAAAAATACTTGAAATGCATCTTAGAGAAAGTAACTATACAAGTTTCTTTTTGAAAAGGACTAAAGAATGTTTTTTAAATAAAATGACAGTGGCATTTCTAATGTCTTCATATACCAGAGCCTTCTCATTAATACATATATCTCTGAAAATCTCTGCAGCTTCTGAACACAGCATAGACATAACTCATACCTTATTTCCTAAATGAAGAACTTTATGTTGGTTTTCAGTTTTCATTGGGAATGTAGAGTGTCACAAACACATAAGAGGATGTCTTTATTTTAGAAATGTCTAGAAAAGTTCACTTATCATTAAAAAGTATTCTTGTTCAAATATTTCACATAGCCATAAAGAAGTTTGAACTCATGAAATCCTTCTTTAAACCTGTATAGTGTAAAGATTATTTTTTCTTTCTAGAATGTAATTACAGTCAAGTATAGTGATCTACAGCCGTAATCTCAGCATCAGAAAGGAGAAGCAAAGGGATCATGAATTCTGGACTACCTTGGGCTACGAAAAAAAGATCCTGTTTCAAAATAAAACAAACTTGCTTATCTTGCATACAGGTATTATCATAGCCCACAGAGTTAGTATCTGGGTGAAACTGACAACCATCTTTTTTTCCTCTAGTAACCTATAAAGCATCTTTCCAGTACTATGAATGCTAGACAGTACCAGTGAAGGCTGGAAGATATGCTGACTGGAGAAATAGTGGTATGAGTGTTATGAGAGTAAGCAATATTAAAAAATAAGGTGTTTTCCCCGATGTGGAACCCTCGCCTATCATGGCTGGTGAGGCAAAGAAGCTGAAACAGGTCCTAGGCCCTAGGTGAAATATGCAGCTATCCTAATAAAAGAACAAAATTACTGCTAATAACATATTACCATATCCATATAACAGTGCATCACTAAATCCTGATCAGAGAAGACTCTTCTTGTAGGATATGGTATATAACACAGAGACCCACGCCTAGATAATATCCAAACAGTGAGAGACTTTTGTGCCCAGCTCTAAACGGAATGCTTTCTCAAACCACTTACCCCAAGACACAAGGATCTATGCAAACCAGAGCATAAAAAGACTGTAGGAGCCAAAATGGTAGATAACACAAGGGAACTTTCTAGACACAACAGGGCAGATGATGTAGATGTTACAAATACAGTGATTTCAACCATAAACCAGTTGTCACAAAATCCTACCCCTGGATAAGTGTGCATGTGTTTTTTTCTTCCAACATAATATTTTATTGATTATTTGGGAGTTTAACAAAATGCACCCAGATCCCACTCACTTCTCAATCTTCCCAGATCTACCCCCTGCCCTTGTGACCCACACACACAAAAAAAAAAGGAAAAAAGAAAAAAAAAAACAAATCCATTTGTGTTGCCCTAACTAACTAGAGAAAAAAACACAAAATTGACAGGTTAGGAAGTTGGAGGGGGCAGAGGAGTAGAGGGATGGGAATTTGTATGATCAAAATATGTTGTATGCACTCTTAAGCATACACCCAAAGGCTGCTCATTATGCCACAAAGATGGTTGCTCAACTGTATTCATAGCAGCTGTATTCCTAATAGCCAGAAACTGGAAACAAACTAGATACTCCTCAACTGAAGAACTGAGAAAGAAAATGTGGTTCATTTACACAGTGGAATATTATTCAGCTGTTAAAAACAAAGATATCAGGAAACGTGAAGGCAAATGGATGGAACTAGGAAAAACATCATCCTGAGTGAGGTAACCCAGACCCAGAAGGACAAACATGTTATGTATTTTCTCATAAGTGGATACTAGCTCTGAAGAATAGCCATGCTACAATCCACAGACCCAGTGACATGAAGTAACAAGGACGGCCCGAGTGGTCACATGATTCTCTCTTGGAAGGAGAAACATAGGGGATCTCCTGGGTGGACTGGGAGTGAGTGGGCATGTGAACTTGAAGGATTCAGTTGAGGGATGTCTGGAGGGGAGAGTGTTAGAAAGATGACTGGAAAGGGGCCCTTTACAGAGTAGGGTAGAAACCTGATATAAGGGAAATTCCCAAGAGTCTACAAGGACGGCCCCAGCTAAGACTCCTGGCAGCAGTTCATGCATAGCCTTAACTGGTCATCTCCTGTGATCAGATTATTGATTACCCTAGTTGTCATCCAGTGACTGATGGGTACAGATGCAGAGACCCACAGTCTGAGCTTGGGGAATCCTGCTGATGAGAGGAAGGAAGGATTGTAGGAGCCAGAGGGGTCAAAGATATTACAAAAAAACCCACATAAATAACTAACTTGTCTCATGGAAACTCACAGAGTCTGAACCAACATCCAGGGAGCCTGCATGGGACTGAACAAGCCCTCTACAGGGCTCTCTAAAGTTGTGTAGCTTTGTCTACTTATGGGACTCCTGACAATGGGAACAAAGTTTGTCTGGAAAGTCTTGGCTGGTCCTTGGGAACCGATTTTTCACACTGGACTGCCTTGTCCAGCCTTAATACAATGGGAGGCGCTACTACAACTGGATATGCCATGCTTTGTTTATACCCATGGGAAGTACGCAACTTTTTGAACGGAAACAGAGGAGGAATGGATGGAGGGGAGGGAAAGGGAAGGTGGGCATAGAGAATGAGAAGAGAGGAGGAAGGAAAGAATGTGGTCAGGATGTAAAATAAATAAATAAATAAAATAAAAATTAAAAAATATCAAGATGTTTTCATTTGGAGATTTTTATTCTGCTTTTATTGCTGAGAATAATAAAATGTTACTGTTCAAAAAAGAATGGTATGAAATTCTCAATTAATAAATCAGAACACAAAACAACCAAAATCAAATAAATATTAATGAGTAAATCAAAACTAAAACACAGCTACAGTGATATGAAAAATTATATTCATATATTATGACATTTTGCATATGTGAATCTTCTCAATGACTAAATATGCATCATTTGTCTTCTGTAATTCTTATGTTGTAATTATTTAATTTAAAGGTACTAAGAGCCATAATGCTAGAAAATAAAAGTAACTGGAATGGTAAATATCAATTTACAATGAGACGGACTAATTATAAAATTTTTGCTACTAAAGTATATAAATCTAGGGTTGTCTTCTGTTATATATTAAAGTAGTCAGTGTGTGTGTTTGTGTGTGTGTGTGTGTGTGTGTGTGTGTGTGTTTCATTCTGTCCCTTTCTGTGTGTCTATCACTGTCTATGATTCTACCTCCCTCTCTATTGTATACATGCATATACATGTTACACACATACATGTGTAATCTGATCTTGCATTGCTCAACTACCTCACACTTTTTAATCATTCAGTTTTTCACAGCTTGATAAAATGGTTGCTTTATATAATATTTCTTGTGCTCTTCTTTTACTATATGTATTATACCTTATGCTAAAGCAGTACATCCTCATCTCTTGGAGCACAGATACCAGTTAGCACTATGTTTGCATGAATATTTTGGACAGAGGAAATCAAACTTGTTTATCATGTATTTCACAACCCTTGGGGATTAGAGACCATATGGTAGTACACTTGGTAAAAGAGTGAGAGAGCCAGGGATGGAGGAGGTAGGTTGAAGATTAAAATGGAATCAGGTGATCCTTGGTCCAGGGAGGGGCATGACTGACCCATCTGCATAAGCACACAGACTAAGGACAAATGGCATTTCTGTGGCTTGGGGGTATGTGCTCCATCCATTAGTTCCTGGAGTTGATTGACCTAGGCGCACATTGCAGAAATAAGATCAGGTATTGCCAGTAGGTCATGATCTTGCTGAATTTCCCAGTCACAGTAATGGAGTCTTCTCATGGTTTGGGTTATGTTCTATTATCCATCCAAGAAATTTACCCCAGCATTTAGTTGTTTGTCTTTCACTTTTAATTCTAATTTCATCTTTAATTTTGATGACGAATGTCTTAGATAAATTCAAAAATATTCATTTTTATATGACAGAAATTTTTGTGACATGTATTACAGAATCCCTAATATTCATCTTCATGTGTTTTAAAATCATTTTACCTAGACTTTTTCCAAGGCTCATTGAAGTAGTCTTTTGTGAATTCTGTACCCAAAATACCAAAATTCATTCTGTTTGTATCTTGCTGAAAACTTATTATTGTGAGACTATTTCTTAAATTGCCCATTATTTTCTCAGGCACTTTCAATGCTAGCTCTATCTGCAATATGTTAAAGATTTGGAAGTAGAACATCACTTGGGAGTTATTTTCCTTTTCATTGTTTTAATCCTTGAACAAGGGAACTATAATATTAATTAATAATGCCATTCTAATAGTGTCATATATCAAGATATCTGGACAAACTGAAGGCAATTATCGCCCAGTTTTTTATTTGTCTCCTTTTTAAGTCTTGCCTTATGGTCTTTACTGCATTTGTCTGAGCTTGTCAAGTTTCTGGAAATCTCTTTTGAGAATTTGATCATATCCTTTGGAAATACGTAAGTTTTGTCTTCAAAACACTCCCAGCTTTCTATTGACAGTTATGTGCTATTTTTAAATCCACAAGTACAAGCAGAAAGAGTAAGACAAAATTAAAAGAAAGACATGGCATTTTACAACCAATTTTTATTAGAACATGCATGACTTTCACAGGTTCTTTCAGTTATGAGTTAATTGCTCTCTTTTTTCTTACAGATGCTTTTGTTATTTACTGTATGCCTTCCTTCATCAGCAGCACACACACACACAAACACACACACACACACACACATACACATACAATCACACACTTGGGCACATGCCAAATTACATGTGGGTATACACACAGACACATAGACACAAACACACATACACATAAGTGCCTTTCTCTGATTAAACTAAATTTTTAATTATAATGTGTATCAATGATTTTAAGCACTTAAGTGAGAAAAGGAACAAAATTCTAGACAAATAGACATTCTATACATATACTAAGGAAAAAAAAACAATACTTCAAAGATGCCTTCACTTTTGAATTGGTGATTAGACGTAATGCAATTATAGTTAAAATTTGATAATTGTTGTTTGAATATGAGTACATAGTATACAAGTCAATAGCATGTCCTACAGTGTTTGGAATGTTATAAGGTTAAGAACCAAATCTATCAAGTAATGTTTATTATTTACTAAAGCTGTAGCTGTTAGGGTTGTGTAATTAAGTATCAACTATAATCTATTTAAGTAGTTCTTTATAAGGAAGAAATCAAAGGCAGAAATAATCATTTTTTTTCTATCTGTTCCTTCATAGTGTGGAAAAAAATGAAAAGAGAACATTTACTCAGAAAGGGAATTGTATTGTGTATGTAGATCTCAGCCTGGGAAGATGGTTCAGTGCTAAAGAACATGCAGAACAAACAGGAGAAGCAGAGTTCAAGTTGTTAGGGCCACATAAATATCTGATGGGCAGAGCAGCCTGCCTGTAACGCTGTTGCTCAGGAGATGGAGAAAGGGGTTTACTAGAGACAGCTGGCAAGCTAGACTTGGCCAATCAATGAGCTCTTGGTTCAAGACAGAGACCCTGCCTCAATGAACAAGGTGCAGTGTGGTTTGGAAAGACACCAAATTCAATTTTGGGCCTCCACATGCACATGCACACAAATGCATTTCACAAAAGTGTACTATAAACATGGGGACATACACATGTATGACTTGCAGACAATCATACATAAGCAAAAATCCACAAGTCTGTGTATGTGCGTCCATATTTAGTACTAATAAAAAAACAAGAAGATATAAGGAACTTGTTATTTGAATTTATGTTACATGAATATTGTTTTGGAAAAGATTTTCATATTTCTGAAATATTTAGACTTCAAATTCCTCTTTCCTTTTACATATTTTTACATTTAGAAAATTGACAATAAAATACAATTTTAAAGCAAAAGATAGAAACACTTTTTTTTCAAAAATTGCTTATTATAACACAAGTATTTATCTTTTTTTTTAGGGGAGGTCCAGACAGGGTTCTCTATGTAGCCCTGGCTGTCCTGCAACTCTCTCTACAGACCAGGCTGGCCTTGACCTCAGAGATTCAGGTGCCTCTGCCTCCCAAATGCTGGAATTAGGGTTGTGCTCCACCACTGCATGGCTTATTTTTCTTAAATACAAAGAAACATTTAACATTTGAGCAATGCATAAAAGAAACCAAGTCCATTCATTTGAGACAGAATATGGAGAGACAGGAAAATAATTGGAAGGAAAAATGGGATAGAAGAAGGATGTAAATATGGTAAACATACTTGACACTTTAAAAATATTGAATATATTTTAAAAATGAAATATTTTAAGCAATTTCAATAAGACATACTTTTTAATTAATACAGCTTGACAATGAATTCAATCTCGATGTACCTGTGTAAAAAAGGATACATTAGAGACAATAGAATGTCTATTTTGAGTCTTGGTAGACATATCCAAGGAGTTCTGTTCAATGGCTAGAAGAATGTTTTTTCCTAAAATATTGTGAGTGATGAATTTGCATGTTCTGAAAATACTGAGTTATTTAAATTACTTTATGTTTTTAATGATGAAATAGACTATTTTCTCATAGATTCATTCATTAATTGTTCACAGCAACATCATATTTTATATTTGTATGCTTATTCAATAATTTTTAAGTTAAAATTATACCTATAATTTAACAAATTTTGAAGAGGAGGCGAATTATAATTTTGAAAATTGTTGAAATAGCATAAATATTTATTTTAAATATTAGAGTTGCAGAATAATCAGAAACAGGAATATCCTCCGTGCATAAATACTTGATTTCATGTTTAATGTCATATAATAGTAAGAACTGGGTTCTTTAACATCCATTTTAAAATACATAAGCAAATAAGCGTGCTTAATTTGTGGGAGTTAGAGGGATGGCTTAGCAGTTAATCACACTTACTGTTCTTCCATGAGCCTACATTTGCTTCACAGTAACCTCTTGTGTTTAACAACCATTTGTACCTCCAGTTCCAAGAGACCATGCCAGCTTCTGCCTGCCAGATGTTCCTCTATGTATATAGAGCTAAGAAACTCATGCAGACAAACTCAGATACTCATACAATAAAATAAATGACTTATTGAAATCAAAATACTACATTTGTTTCTTTTAGCATTTATTTAATATTTTACTCTAAATATGCTCTTTTTTTCATTTTGCTCTTGAATATTCATAATCATTTACATATGTCAAGACATGCTTTTTTCATGACAAATGCTGCTTATTCAAGATCAGAAGAACAATGCAAGTGCAAGCGCATTCATGATTTTTCCATTAAATCATAGTTGCTAATTTTGTACTTTATTTTAATTAGAGCCTCTGTAGGGGGAAGTTTCTGTCCCACTAGCAACTTGCAAGTTACCACATAGGCTTATATTAATCATAAGCTCAGGCTTGTGCTAACTAGTTCTTATACTTAAATTATCTCTGATTCTCATCTATGTTTAGCCATGTTGCAGTACCTTTTTATCAGTACAGTATTCATCTTCCTTCCTCAGTGTCTGGCTGATGACTCTGGACTCTGCCCTTCCTCTTCCCAGAATACTTCCTGCCTGACTACTGGCCAATTAGCATTTTATTAAACCAATTTGAGTAACAAATCATTACAGCGTACAAGAAGATTATTCCATACCAACCCTTATAACACACCTGATATTCATTTCCTGTTATTGTGAATGTTTTAAAATACACTGATGTTCTCAGCATAGCAGTACGTTCATGTGTCACAGAATATTTTGTTCAATGAGAAGCTCCTAATAATACAGTGGTCCCACTGGAATATCATCATAGTTGTGTTAGCCTTTGTATATTTATTCCATGTTTGTAAAGTGCACAAATAACTCCATGATATGTGTGCTATAAAGTGTCCCCATCATGAAGTGATATTCAATACTATTCTAATATTCCATTGACTAGATTGT
Source organism: Peromyscus nudipes (assembly GCA_902168325.1). NCBI lineage: Eukaryota > Metazoa > Chordata > Mammalia > Rodentia > Cricetidae > Peromyscus > Peromyscus nudipes. The sequence continues at coordinate 30,999 of CABHPH010132596.1, read as the reverse complement.
GACTTATGTGGACATATGTACATAATATGGATTCCTGGTGAACGGTTCATTATTCTCCTTTACTGTGAATATTTAGAAATTAATGTCAAAATTAGTGTCTTTTACTAGTACTAAAGGGAATTACACATGAGAATTAAATGCACAGACACATGACATTGTTACTTTGTGAACTAAAATAGTACAAGTATTTATATTTAGAGTAATTCTTTTCCAAAACATTAAAAGTGCTGAACTTTAGGCTTCAAGTAACTGCCTCTTAATGTGTTACCTACCCTTCCACATTTTTCTTATTCTGAAGTCTTCATCATTTCCAAGCAGTCATCTCTTCTGCCAGTAATGTAAAGTGCCAAGTTATTCCTATTTAGCAGATTGATGCTATACAACAAAACTGGCTTAATTCCTATTCATTTTCAATGTCTATTGCAAATATTATTGCTTTTCATCAGCTTTTCTAAAAACTACCATTACCTGACAAAATGCATTCTTAGTAAAACCTTTATTACTATACATGATTGAATACTCACACCTCTAACAAGTGTAGAATGATATATGACAGACTGCATGTACAAATTATGGGATTTCTACGTGAAAGTTTCCTCTGTGTGTATGTTAGAAGGTTTTATCATGTGATGTGATTTCACTAACACACTGGCAAGATTAGAAAGTGGTATATTGTCAAACTGAAGTTTTGGGCACTAGCAGCTCTTAGACATCATTGAACTCTAAAACAATATCACAATCAAAAGGGAAAATATGAGTAAACTCGAGTATAATGAAAAATATTGATTACCAGCAATAGCAAAAATAAGGAAAATATGTATTATGACAGGGTAGAAAAGGAGAAAGGAAATATGCAAAATTATTTTTGTCTTTGAAATGAAAACTGGAGTTTAAACACCAAAATGGGTATGAAAAACATCACTGTATCATATACTTCCCAATTTTAAAGAAAAAACTCATAATTTGTACAAAGTTGTTTTGCCAAAATAAAAATGAAAAACCATGATGTGCCATTTTCTAAAATTTCATTCATTCATTTGTAAACAAGGAATGTAGAAAATTAATTAAATGTACTTAAATATATCATTTTGTCATTTGAATATTTTTCTAGGGTTTTATACTTAAAATAAAGTTTACTACAATTTAATTATAATCATATATACTTTTACTAAATATTATTTTGTGAGTGTTTATTAAATAATGTGATCAAAACAACAGTGAATTTGTTCAAGTCTTTCTTTGCGTAGGAAGTTAATCCAACTTCAAGTTTTCTGTTCTTATTCAATGTATTCATTCAAATAAGTATCTTTAGCTGCCTTTTCATTCCTGAAATTTGCCCACTTCCTTCCAAAGTAATGTCTTTAGCTGTTTCCTCCAAAGAAAGTTTTAGTTCACATACAAATGGGAATCATACCATGTAAACAGATGAGGTAGAGCATTACATTTCCATCAATACAGCTATGTTGGTTTAATCCAAGATTTAATTCTATGTGAACATATAAACACACATATCAAGCAATCTAGACCTATTAGATATACTCTTAAAAAACTTTAATGCTTATTTAATTTTTATGTATATAATAGTTTTGCCTGCATGTACATCACATGCATGCCTGATGCTCATGGAGGTCAGAAGTGGGCATTGGATCCCCTGGGACTGGAGTTATGAACTGTGAACCATTATGTGGATATGTATGCTTTGAACTGCACCTGGGTCCTCTGCAAGGGCAATAGGTGCTCTTAGCTGCTGATTTATCTTAGCTGCTCTGTTTAAAATTGAAGAGGGACTGATGCAATTTCCTTCTCTTCGTGGGTTAATGTTTGGCATTGGAGCACCTTAATAAATTAGATAAATTTACAAAATAGACACCCTCTTGATTCACTGTTGAACAGTGCTGGTGGGCTAAATCATTCCAAACAGCCAATGTCAATTTATCTGTGCATAACAAATATTAATGTCTTCTCACACGCACACTGCAAAAATGTCTCTTTTACCTTTAGATGAGGATCTCATGTACACAGATTGTTCACCACTCTTTATAAAGATTTTTGTGTTACTGCTGTGGAAAATTATTTTTTATCTTTTTGAAGCTTTATTACCTTATTGATTTTGAGATTGGGTCTTTCTATGTAGCCCTAATTGGCCTGAAATTTGATGTGAATTCCACGCTGACAAGAAATTTATGATGATCCTCCTGATAATTTTTTTTTCATTCATGTGCTACCTTGCCTATGGGGCTTCAGATCTTTGAAAATCTGATAAAAATTTGCTAATATAAACTTTGGATTAATATATGAATCAAGCAAAAACTGTAGATAGTCTTTCTCAAAGAGTTGCAATGTAGTGGAATAACATTCTCTGCTATGGAGATTTTGGTTGTAGGGCAAATTGAACAATATGCTTAGGTTATGTCATGTTCAATTACTTTGTAGAGGAACTTCTTACCTCAGAGACTGACTGACTATTTGCAATAGTAGAGTCCAGATGCCAGTGTTACTCTGCTATGTCTGAACTAGAATGGAATCCTTGAGCAGTTTTCTCTCACTCCCATATTATGTTATGTAAAACCCGAATAAGAGAGCTCTGCCTCTTAACTTGACAGTTAGTGAAGAGAATATTAGACTGGCTAACTAACTGGAATGCTCAGAAATCTCTCTGTAACAAAGGCCTAGTATCCATTCTTTCTTTAGTGATTCCTAAAATCATTCAGCAATATATATGAACATGTTATTGTGTTTAAATACATTTAATACTGTATCTACTATGACATACATACACGCACATGCAATATTCAGTCAAAACCAGAAGTTCTCATTTTTCTGTGTATGAATTATTGTGCATGCGTATGAGAGTGTTCCCATGCATGTGATTGTCTATGTAATGTGTGTGCACATGTATGTGGAGGCGAAAGGTTGATTATGTATGTTTTTCTCAATCACTTTCCCCCTTACATATTAAAAGAGGCTCTTTTCCCTGAACCCTTACCAATTTAACTAGATGAACCTAGTATGCAACTAGTAAGCAACTTAACTAGCTGCTTAAAGCCATCACCCTAGTTCTAGAATTGCAAGCGGTCCTCCATGACCACTTGGCTTTTATATATGGATGCTAGAGATCGAAATTTCAACATCTGGCCTGCTAGATTAATACTTCACCCACTACACCGTCCTCTCAACTTGTAGCTTCCTCCTTTTTGGTTCTTAAATGTAATGGAAAAAAGTAAGCAAGTAACAATAAAAAGAGCCAAATAAGGAAGTGAGAGAAATGTAAGGAAACAGAGTGTAAACTTACTCTTGTTAATTTATAAATAACCTGTGAGACAGAATGGAAACACTTGCAATGAAAAGAACTTAGTTTGATGTGAAGCATTTGCATTGCACTGAATTTTAAGCAGTCAGCCACTTTTGAGGCTAAGGCCTAAGTCTAAAGTGTCCTAACCCATCAAGTGCTTAGGAAAAGGCACATATCTGACAGAAGAGATAAATAGTGGCATTAGCATGATAAATAAAGCCACTTAACAATGTGTGAAGGAGAAAGCCTCGTTTGTTCTAGTGAATACTAGCTGTGTAAAATGTGAAGGAAAAAACTGATTGCCAAGCAGCAATGTATTTACTACAGTCTCATTCAGTCTTCCCTCTGCTTTCCTGCTTTATCCCTTCTTCCCGCTTTCTACCCTCCTGATCCTACCATTCTTTACCTCATCCATTTCTTCTTTTCATAGGAATAGCTAACTTGCTCTTATTTTTCTGTCTCAGTACCTGTAATAACTATTAAATATGAATCTTCCAAAGGGCACAGGTTTCCAAAGATTCTTCAGAGAGAAACAAATTATTCCCTTGATGAAGATGAAAAGCGGTTCAGAATTGGAGGAATTGCTCACTTGAGAGCTCTCCTTTAAACTGTTGGCCATGGCTGTCCAAGTGACTCCTAAAACTTACAGCTTATTGCTATTGTCCCTTGCTTCCCTCAGTGGTTGAAGGGAAGTCCCTGGTGCTAAAGTTGCCCTGAACTTCAGAAATGGCCCAGACAGCCCTGAACTGACCTGAGTGGCCCTCCCTGAGGACTAGTTCACATGATACCACAAGGCACCATGCAAGCTTCCAAAGGAGGGGGCAATCAACAGTCCCAGCCATCTCTCATGCCTATAAATGATCAACGTGGCAGGATAAACCTAAGGATGCAGTAGGAGCACATATAACTTGAAGGTAATCAACAGTTCTCTAATTGAACTTAAGACAGATCCAATATGAAGGAAACCATGCCTGTTTTCCAGGTAAAACAAACCTAGATAGTTACACAATGCTATTGAAATCATGGTAATTGGAGGAGAATCTATACCCACTAATTTATAATCCAGTATGGCCACTACCAACAATCTATACCTATTTGTCCTTATACCCACAGATAAGTGTAGTCTCCAACACTCACCAAGGAAACTTCTCTTTGCAGAAGACAAAGACCACTACAGAAAATAACATATAAGCAAAATACGAATTTGAAGGACCCAGCCCCAATGCGTACATCTATAAAACACTCCTTCACCTAAGGATCAGGGACTATTGGAATTGGGATGATTTCAAAAGCCAGAGGATCAGGGAGTTTGCTTTGAGATGGTATCTTCTACTAATATGAGAAGCTGCATTCCTAAAGCATCACCAACATGACTGTCTACACATGAGCTGAACAGGGATGATGTCATTGGATGTGCCAATGTAGATGGGTAAAAGGCTAGGAGGCCTGAGCTATAGAAGAAATATAGACAAGGACTACAGGCAAATATCAGAATGGGAGAGGTGGTTTTATATAGGATAGAGCATTGCAGTTGCTTTTTCTGTACCAAATAGCCCTGAAAGCTACATACATGATAATATTATACATACTGTACAGATTATATCTGAATATATATCTATATATATATGCACAAAATACTAGGGAAAAAGATGCTATGAATTTTAAGGAGAACAGGGAGATGCATATGGGAGGGATTATAGTGACTAAAATGAAATCTAACAAAAAAAATTAAAAATCACAGAAAAAGAATAGTAAAGTTTCTCCCTAAATGTTTTTTCTTCGAGTTTTTTTTTTCATTTTACATACCAACCACAGTTCCTCCTCTCTCCTCTCCTTTCACTCCCCCTTCCCCCTCTCCCCACCCCCCACCCACTCCTCAGACAGTGTAAGGCCTCCCAGGGGAGTCAACAAAGTCTATCAAGTTGAGGCAGGACTAAGCCGCTCCTCCATGCATCAAGGCTGAGCAAGGTATCCCTCCTTAGCGAATGGGCTCCAAAAAGCCAGTTCATGCACTAGGGATAAATCCTGGTCCCACTCTCAGGGGCCCCACAAACTGCCCAAGCCTCCCAACTGATACCCACTTTTAGAGGGCCAACTTTGGTCCCTGCAGGTTCCCCAGCTGTCAGTTCAGAGTCCCTGAGCTCCCGCTAGCTCAGGTCAGCCGACTTTGTAGATTTCCCCATCATGATCTTAACCCCCCTTGTTTATATAATCCCTCCTTCCTTCCTCTCTTCAACTGGACTTTGGGAGCTCGGCCCAGTGCTTGGCTGTGGATCTCCACATCTGCTTCCATCAGTTACTGGATGAAGGCTCTATGATGACAGTTAGAGTAGTCATCTATCTGATTAGGGGAAGGCCAGTTCTGCCACCTTCTCCACTATTGCTTGGAATCTTAGCTGGTGTCATCCTTGTAGATTCCTGGGAATTTCCTTAGTACCAGGTTTCTCCCTAAGCCCATAATGGCTCCCTCCATCAAGATATCTCTTTCCTTGCTCTCCCTCTTTGTCCCTCCCCCAACATGACCTTCCCCTTCCCTCGTGTTCTCATCCCTCTTCCCCCATGTGCTCCCAGTTTACCTAGGAGATCTTATCAAGAATATAGTTTGCTAATCACACATACACATGAAACTAGTGTAGATGATATAGTTGATTCCTTTGCCACAGTGCCAAGATGCATTCCAGAATGTTCGAATGAATTGTGAAGGATTATCAAAGAGGAACAATTCACTGCACTGAATGAAGTGAGGTACATTGTAGCAAAACACAGGGGTCCACATGTTGCTTTCTGGGTGCTAGATATATCATAGAGAGGTGAGTATAGGTATACAATCATGGAAGATTAAGGGTGTTAGGGTGTTATGGCAATAATTAGCCTATTCCAGGGATGATTCCCTTATTACTTATCCAAAAGGAAGTAATAACTCTAAAACCATATACACAAAATGAAAATGGACTCAGTAAGCACACACACACACACACACACACACACACACACACACACACACACATTTATCAATAATAATGAAAGAAAAAAGAGGGTATGAATTTGAGAGTAAGTGACATGGAGGGGTTGGAGGGAAGAGATCTGGGATGGTCTGGAATGAGGTAAGGGAGGTGGGAGAAATGATATAATTCTAATTAAAAATGTATCAAAAAAGAAAAAGAATGTACCCACCATCTGCAGATTGTGTCCTGCCTTTTCATAAGCCAGAAAGGCATTATATCTAGCTGTGAAAGACCTAAGCACACATAATCCCAACTTGGTTTCATTATGAACGTAGGAAAAAATGGTAATGGAATTCGTGGTCTTAGTCTTCAAGGCCTCCTAAAGAGGTAGTTTCCCCAGAACGCCCATTATGAAAGGTCAGGAGATCTATCAAAGCTAGAAATACCAAGATATAAAGATGGCATATGTAGGTATATTAATATTTTATGTTGCTACAAACCTGGCTGTTTCTGTGACTGCCTCTAACAGCCCATAATAGAATGCAAATATCCAAATATTCCTTTCCTGGTTACAGTTCTGAACTGATGTTACACTACCCTGTTCCTACAATATCTTGTCAGATATTATTCAATTTATTTACTCTATAAATACTTTTTATTCTTCCTTCTGCAGACCTAATTTGTATCTCAAAAAAATCTAGATAGTATTTCTTATCAATGTCTAGTTAACACTGGAAAAAAAACTCAAATTCATTACCTCAAATATATTTTTACTATCTTAACTCTATCTCCCTTTCTGTCTCATCTCAGCAGAGTATTTCTTGGGTATTTTGCAGTTTTCACCACCTTCATGCTAAGAAGGCTTTTTTTTTTTCCTAGAGAGGAGATAGTGAACAGAGATGCTTTCCCTTCATAAACTGTGCTACCTTTTACCCTCCATGTGTTCACTGTACACTTGATAAACAGAGCTGAAGTACATAAGAAGGAAGACTTCTAGAAATAAATCTAAAGAGCCTGTCTTGCATTATGAAACTTCAGCTATCTTCTCTCAAACAAAGATGGAATTGCTATGAAAATGTTTAGCAAAACTCCCTGAAGTAATCATGAAACAGCATGTCCAGAATTACATATTCTCTTTCACTGACTTCACAATGATCTCCTGAAAGATGGAAAGTAAGTAAAGAAATAAACAGGTAATTAATCCAAACTGTTAAATAAAGAAAGCACTTTTTTGTTTTCTTTGTCTGATGATTTCTGATTATTTGCTTTGGTGGCTAAAAATTTTGCCTTTCAGTGTTGTATAATTCAGGTTTCTTGATGTAACATTCTAATATATACATTCTAACCATATTCATATATATATGAATGTATGATGTTACTTTTATTTGTATTAGCAGGCATGATATTTCTTGATTATTCTACTATGATTAGTTCTAGGGTGTAGGGTGTGTTTTCTGTTTGTAGTTTTTTTGACTGGCAGTAATTATTTTCAAAGGAATGAATGTTTTCTTATTCTACTCTCATGATGAGCTGTACTATCACAAATCTAATACGTCATCCACATCTTTGAAAGCTATCAAGTCTCAGATCTCTGGGCACGATCTTCTTATGTACAAATTCAGTGGTCCTGCTGTTTGAACTTTCACATTCTCAAGACAGAGCGCCGAGGATTCTGCAGGATTTAGGTTAGCTGAAAGTTTTAGCCATCACGGCCTCATAAATTGACAATAATCCAGCCATCACTGAAGGTTTTTCCAAAATTGGGTGTTGTCATAAAATTTGAAAACAACTGAAAAATACTGTGTGCTCTTGACTAAAATAGCATTGCTTAGATTCTTATTGATGTTTTATCATTACTCTTACAGATATTGTGGCCATGACAATAAGTAACCAGTGTTTTCTATAAATTAAATCCTTCATAACTCACAGATTTTCAAATTTGCTTTATACAAAACTATTACATGACATATATTTTTCATTTTTAGGGATCTTCTGTACAGTTGGAAACACAAAACTGTCAAATCCTCTTACTAATTAAGGAGAGAACAGTCTAGAATTGTGTAATGAGGTGAAATCCTGCAATTTACTCTAGTAGAGAGCGGGCAGATACTACATCAAGTACACAAATTAAAAGAATGCAATTGTAAGACACCATTTGTCTGATGTTGACATTGCAGTTGGTCTGTGAATGCAGAATTTGATTTTATGTATTCAAAACAATATAACAGTAAAGAAGAGAAAATGGTAAGAATGGAAGGGTACAAGGGTTTGGGCAGGAAATGGGGAGAAGAAAGGAAAAAATGAATAAACACAATTACTTTTATCTTATGAAAACAAATACTGCATATACAATATTAAAAAATACAAAATAAGAGAAGAAATAAAAAGGTTGAAAATAAAATGGAAGAACCAGGGTCCTCTGCTAAAGCAGCAATTGTTCTTAACAACTAAGCCTTATTTCCAGTTCTTGTTCTGTTTCATAATCGTGACCATGGTGTTTGCTTTGAAGGTGTGCTGCCCTGAGTTTGATCCCTAGCACTAATTAAATAAAAGGTACTGGAACATCCCAATAATGCCAGCATTGTGGAGGTAGAGCCAGTAAGATCAGGATTTCATATCATCAACAGCTATACAGTAAGTTAAAGACCAGCCTGGCCTACATGGGAACCACATTTTCATAAAAACAAATTAAACATAATGCTCTGGCATTGACAGCCTCTATAGCTTTTAAATTTACTTAGCCTCTTCTATTATCATTCCTTCATATTTAGGAAGGGGATATACATTATTTGTTGATAGACAATCCAATCAAATATGTCAAGTAAGATAATGTTTGTACAAATAAATAATAGACTTATACACATCATTATATCTGACAGTCATGTGGAAACAACATGTGCCTGAACCAAAGTGCAGATGTGTCTTTCTAGGAGTACATAATACAATCAGAGATGTATTCTTAATGAACTTAAAAACCCAGAGAAACATGGAAAGGTGTCTTCATGTCATAATCTCTACTTAGATTCAATTTCCAGCACTTGGGAGGAAAGAAATCAAAAATGTGTAAACAGTACCAAGAGAGCTTTGGGGGAATAGAGGCACATATTGATGTAAACACTCTATAATTGTCTCACTATTTTTTATGAGTAGTATATGCGCTGGTTAATTTGTTTTATCAATTTGACACAAGCTAGTGTATTCAGGAAAGTGAAAATTTCCATCAAAAAAGTGCTTCCACCAGAAGGCTTCTACCAGAAGTAGACAAGGCAGGTGGTCCTTGAGTTAATAAGAAAACAGGATCACCATCACCTCACAAGCAACAAGTCAGTAATGAGGTTTCCTCCAAGGTCTGTACTCTGGTTTCTGCCTCCAGGTTCCTGCCTTGAGCTCCTTGCCGGGTTTCTCTTGATGACTGCCTGTAACCTGTAAGATTTAGTACACTTTTCCATCCCAGGATATTTTTACTCATGGAATTTTGTCACACCACCACCAGCAGCAACAAGAACAAACTATTACCATACATTGTGTATACATTTTAGTATATAGAAGCAGAGAACAAAAAATTGATACTGCTATTTTTAAATCTGTATTATAATATTAGTTAGACAGCATCAAGATTTTTTTCACAAGTAGAATTTATACTTGTGAATATATAAGTACAATATTGAAAAGTATTTCCCTTGAGTATACACTGAGGCTGACATGAGTGTCCACTGTTACCTATAATTAAGACATGTTTGCATAATCATAACTATCTCATGAACAATCCTCTCCCCCCTCTTTTTCATTTGAGGTATAAACAGTCTACTTGTATTTGCTTTCACTGGGATGTGTTTTGATGTACTGACATGGGACCCATCATTTGTGTGACTTGCATTGTGGGTACTTTTGTTGTGTTATTGTCTACAATAGTAACTTTCAAAGCACATGTGGCTCATAGTGTGCAATCACCTGCACAATTTTCAGCTACCTGAAAATCACCTCTTCATTTCCAAGCCTTTATGCTTGACCTTTGTAACATTAAGAGACTGGGAATAAAATTACATAATCACCATTTCAGAAACATCACCAGAGACCACTTAAAAGCATGTGTAATCAAACCCTAATGCCAAATGTATTTGCTTTGAGAGACCTGATTAAGAATAACGCACTATTAGCATCCTTTTCTTTAAATGGTGGTGGGTTATACCAGCATGAACAATATCACAAAGGCCACAGTTTCTAGTAACTTATTTATCCACAAAATTTTTACTAACAATGACGTTTATTAGACATTTCAAAATCAAAATAAGTTTTAGAAAGGTATTCACATTTTTCTTCATTGATTTAATTAATTTTCATGTTACATTATAAAACATAATCAATGAAGTCACTCAAAACATCAGAATAAGGCTCAGAGCATGACCAATGGCAATTGTCAGGCATTGAGTTACTCACAGGGCTGTGGATGCAGAATCCCTTTGCTAGCCATTTAAACCAAAAACAGAACCATAGTTTCATACAAATTGCCAACATGATGAACATGATCTTTAATGTTTTTATGTAGGGTTTCTCAATGTTCCTCCTTACTTTTTACCTTGGCCCAGGGTATTCATGTCCTGTATTCATGCCCTGGCAACAAACAGCAGGCCCCATCCATAGCTTCTCACCAGAACTGCTTTAGGTCATTTTTTTAAAAAATCACTTAAAATTTAAAATTTAATGGGATAAAATAACAAAAAAAAATTACAAAGTTTCATTTTCTGATATAATAGTCTTCTAAGAGTTATTGACATTTTTTTCAATTATACATTTTTGGTGTAGTTCAATTGAAATGTAAAATTACATATTGAAAATCACACAATATGCTGAAATGTATATTAAATACACAAAAATCAATATATAACTTATAACCATCATAAAGCATCATTCCACAAGTTGTGTATAAGTGGTGTTGCTATGATCTACTTATCTTTCTCCCTCTGACATTTTATTAAGGAAATGTAATGATTTCCACATTAAAATTAATTAATACAATAAAATTTAAATTGCAACAATATATTGAATGGTTACTTTATACATGTTTAATACACTTATTATTTTATTAATATATTTTCAATTCAACACTAATTATATCACTTCCACTAGGTTGGGTGTTTTCTATAAATACTTATACTTGCTTTCACACTGAAAATATTTCCAGTTAGTTTTATTTTATTTATTGTATTTTATTATTTTGTTTGTTTGTTTCAAGACAAGGTTTTTCTGTGTAACAGTCCTGGCTGTCCTGGAACTCACTTTGTAGACCAGGCTGGCCTTGAACTCACCTGCCTCTGCCTCTGAGTGCTAGGATTAAAGGCGTGTGCTACCACCGCCCAGCATCTGGTTAGAGAGTTTTAAAGCAAAAGTGATAATATTTTCATTCTACACTTTTCTCTTTAAACATTCTTTTAAATTACCCTTCACCAGCAATCATGAAAAACTACTGCTAATAAAAAATGATTATAAATCAATCTTTTTCTGGGAGTTATCTTATTTAACACCATCATACACAAATATACATAAATTATCTCATAAACTTTGAAAAAAATAGTCCAATTTGTTGTGGTGTGGCTATCATAAAAGTTTAAATTTCAAGTAAAGTCATTTTCTGATTTGAAGAGAGCTTAGCATTATTATCTGAAGAATAGTTTAAAATCCTTAAAGCTACATAAGGTTTATGTATTTCTCCATCATGGAAACAGCACCTGTTGATATAAAAACAAAACTCATTAAAATAAATGAAACTAAGTCTCTCCATAATACCAGTCAGAGCCACATCTTAAATCACAACAGGCTACATAGATTCAACTCCAGATATGTATGCACTTTATATCCTTTGTGGCTGTGGTTTCATTTAAGCATGATACATTTTTGATATTTCATTAGTATATAGACATTTACTTAACAGTAGTCACATAAAAATAATGGGTAATATAATTACTTGTTATTGATGTTTCATTTTGCTGTTATTGTTGTTTTTGTTTTCTAGACAGAGTTCCTCTGTGTAGCCCTGACTGTCCTGGAACTCTCTTTGTAGACCTGGCTGCCTCCAATTCACAGAGATCCACCTGCCTCTGCCTCCTGAGTGCTGGGATTAAAGTACATAATTGATCATTTAAAATTTCCCTATAGACTAAAAGAAGAGGATATTGTCCAAAGTCATATTTTATCTCATATGTAACTGAATGTGTAGTTAAAATAATATGTGGTTGGTGGCTTAGAGATGCTATGTAGGTATTAGCACTTGCTGCTTTTGCAGAGAACCAGGGTTGGTTTTCTAGTAACCACAAGGTCGTTCAGAACCATCTGCAACTCCAGTTGAAGGCAATACCCTTCTGGTTTTCTTGAAGGCATACAGGTGGTATTATAAGTGTAATCAATGAGGCAATTCCATGTAATTTATCTGGTAATCAAGAGGTTTATTTCTGGGTTAACTTACAGCCAGTAGGGGTCAGTTACAGGATCCGGGAGAGATGAGCTACCACCCAGCAGAGAAATCTGGCTTGGTCTACCATCCAGCTTCCAGGACCATGAAGTATCCAGAAAGGGCAAGCACATATGCACCTCCAGTCTTAAGGGGCTCCTTCTCAGTCACGGCCCAGGGGCAGGTCATAGGCAGGTGTGGCAGGTACCTGCTGTCACACTAGGGGCAGTGTTTTAAGGTCAAAGCTGGAACAGCTAGCCACTACATGGTATACATACAGACAGACAGACAGACAAAATTCCCATACTCAAAACAATAAAATTAATCTTAAAAATATACTACTGAATTATATGTCCTAATATTCCATATGAAATATATTTCCTAATTATATTGTAGCAGCTCTAGCTGTAGTGGTTCAAGAATTCAGCATCTAGCCACCTTTTTTCAGCCATCAGAAAACAGTGGTGGTGGATGCTGTTACTCAGTAGTTATCTCCACTTTTAATCTTTCAGTCATCCAGAGAACCTACATCATGAAATGCCAGCACCTGAGTAGGTCTCCTCTTTTCAATTAGACTTCTCTGTAAACCCCTCAAAGACACACTCTAATAAGTCTCTTTGGTGTTTCCAAATTCAGTGTCATTGAAACTGAATATTAAACACTGTGTAATAACTTTTTAGGGCAGAAATTGAAATGAAAATTCTGGGATCAATCACAATTGTCTTCCAAGAAACTTCTCTTTGGGTTATAAATCACTGGAGATGCTGACTGATTTATTTTTTGGTTGATGAATTTCATGCAGACACCAAATCGGATAACTCCCTGAACTGAGTATTTCATAAACTAAACATACTTTTTGAAATTGTGAATATATAATGGAATGAAGAAGAAAAGAAGTGAAATATATAAGATGGCCAATTAAGAGTGAGATTATTTTTTTCTCTAGCAAAACATACAAATTATTGTTCTTGCTAAGTATAATATTTTGGTTTGAAATATTTTCCAGTATGCATGTTTTCAAATGCCTAAACATTTTGACAAAGTTTTCTTTTTGACTAAATTTGGTTACTTAATAACATGTAAATGTGAATACGTTGTGATGAAAACAGAATGATGAATGGAAAATCAGATATGAGCACACAAAAATGCTTTATCAGTGCCTTATTTTAGGTTATAATGCTTATAGCATTAGGGACTAATCCAAAACTTCAGCCTGAATACTGATATTCCCCAGCTGATTTCTTCCACATTTCCCTTGTTTCTAAACCTTGAGGCCTTTTTTAAGGATCTAAAACATCAAGATAGCTGAATTTATGGTTTAGCCTTTTCCTGTCTCTTTTTTTGATTGGCATATTCTCATTTGTCAAGGAAATTGTTATTTTTGTAATAAACTATGATGAATAAAAAAAAGAAAACTAGTATTTTATTGCACACCTGCACGAAGCCACAGGAAGCTTTAAAGCCTGGGTACATTGGACACACCATGGGCTTCTCTGAGAGCCTGTAGGAATAGATCGGAAGAGCACATATTAATGTTTGAAATTAGTCATTAAAAGCAACATTTTGGTTTTCTAAAAACACCAAGGCAAGCATCTTCCCCCCTTTCACTGTAAAATGCAAGTTCATTTTACCTCATCGAAGCAAGAAAATTTAAGAGAGAATATTTCCTTTTGCTTGCGGTCATGGCAACTCTCCGTCCAGGGCCCTTGCTCTCAGCTGTGGCAGCCGCACGTTGGACACAGTTGGCAGTCCAGTGCAGCATTCCACCAGCTTCCCAAGTGTTCCCAAGGCAAGGATGTGGCTTCTCTTCACTGTTCTATTACCACAATCGTGTGGAACACTCAAGAAAAGATGAGGCATTCTCACAAAACATGTTGCACTATGAAGTTTCCAAACATTGATATACCCTGTTCTGAGATTTATCTCCTAGGTAGTATGTCCTAAGGTTAGTCATGGCAATCCTGATTTGAAAACACCAGGATAAGCAGTTTGCTGTGGTGGGAGGAGTTTCTCTTGACTGTTTTCTAAAAATTCCATAGCAGCTCAGTGCTGAAGTATTGTTGAAGAAGAAGAAAAAAGTGAGGAGGAGAGAGAAAATAGAGGGAATAGAAGGAAGAGGAGGAAGAAACACTGATTAGTTAATTCACGGCAACATTTATTTGTGTGTTTGTACCTGCAGGATTTCTAATCTCTGTTGCTTGTTTGTTTGTTTGTTTGTTTGTTTGTTTTCTGTCAATAAGCTTAAATAAAGCTTTCTGTAGCTAGTTCTTCACGGGCCTTAAATTTTCATTTTATTGAGGTATTCAAATGTTTTTTGCAAGGGATTTACATTCTAATTTTGTAGATGGAAAAATGAAGTGATCTTTTAAAACCTACAAAATCTGAAATAGCTTCTTTGAGAATGCTCAATTCATTTTAAAATACATTTCTATGATGCCTTTAGTCTTTGATGTAGAATTCAGTAAATAAAGATGTTGATCATTATCCATCTGACTATGTTTAGCTTTGTTTATTTTAGCATACTAATGTATTTTATTGCAGCTGCACCTGTTACCACCGCTGAATTTAAAGGGTCGTATGTTTCCACTACATTCCTATTTTTAGAACTGTATCTGGTACATCAGCTACACCAAATCCTTTCAGCCCTGACATGATTTAAACTGGATCTCAGCAAACAGCCATGAATATTTCTGCAAGGACTCTGCTGTTGTCATTAATGTTGCACCCTGTGCTTTTTTCTCAGGGCGTCCAATGAAGTATTGACATCTTATTACATTCTTTATGAGACAATGAATAATTGAAAAGCCAAAACCTACAAGTCAATATCATTTATTCATAAGATACATTTTTTAATTTTAAAATTAAAATATAATTGCATCATTCTCCCCTTCTTTTCTTCCCATCAATCTTTCCCAGTTCTCCCTTGTTCTTTTGTGTGTGTCTGTGTGTGTGTGTGTGTAGAAAGAGAGACATATATACATATGCATATATGTGTGTGTATGTGTATATATGTGTCAATCCCTAAATATATAACTTATAAATTGCAACAACAGCCAGCATAGCTCGATAACCTGCAGGATTCAGTAATGCCATGCATACCTCAGCAATAACCACTGTGCATCAACATGGAAATCATGCCTGCTACTGGAAATCTGACCTATTAACTGGGCTAGAAAAGTCATGGGTCTTGGAGGAGAATACAGCCTAGTTCATTAAACCAGTATAATTCTTAACTACAATAATTTAAATATTTATCCTTATATCCACTGATGTGCATATTTCTCACCAAGAACTTCTCTTAACAACAGATGAAGACCATTAATGAAAAATATAACTTATTAAAATACAAATAAAAAATTACCATGTGTTACCAAGCAGTAGCATATATATCTATAACATGACTCCTAGACCTAAGGTTCAGGGATATTTTTTCAATAAAAATCACAGGATTGTAAGAACCAGAAAAACAGAACGTTTGCTGTGAGATTGTGTCCCTTAGAATTGTCAGAGATACTACACCCATGAAATCTCTTTATAAGATTTTAATGGTAATTCTTTCATCTCCTTTTCTTTCTTTCTAAAACTAGTAGTTACTACTTAGTAAGTTATAGAAACCTTAGAAAGAGAATGGATATAAAAATGTTTAAGTTCACAAAATTTTATTCACAAAGTGGATACACTATTTAATGAAGTTCCCAGTTTGTATCCTGGCCTTTTTTTTTTTTTGTATTTTCATGCTGAAAGCAACTTTTTTCTCAATGATCAGTCTTTCTCTTTCTTTCATAAGCAACTGTGCACAATTTCGCCTTTGGCTTTTTTCCTCCCTAACATGGATTTAATGATCATGTCATTTAATGGCCAATGCAATGGGCTGGGTCACTATGTCACCTCCTAAGGCCATATGCTGAACTCCTAATTCCACTACTACAGTATCTGGATATGAGGTCTCTTGAAGGTAAGTAGGTCATGGTGACAGCCTTTCATTCTCACAAGTGATAGCAGTATCATGATTTTAAATAATGTTCCCAGAAATATCTACTCTATCACACAAGCATGCAGACTTTAAGATTGTGGACTCTGTAATAAGGTTGTGTCCAAACTTTACCACCTTGGCCAACCTATTCTCAACCTGTCAACCTGCAGACTTAGGAGGAGTGCATTTCGTTCATAGAAAAACATCTATAGCATGATATTTTTAGAGAACCTGAAATGAGAGAGCTAAAAATAAAGGCAAATGTAAGTAAACAGTTTTGCAAACCACTGAACTTGGAAGATTACAGTAAAACTTTATTTCCTGCTGAATGAATAATGATTCAATTCTTAAATCTAAAAAAGAAAGAAAGAAAGAAAGAAAGAGAGAGAGAGAGAGAGAGAGAAAGAAAGAAAGAAAGAAAGAAAGAAAGAAAGAAAGAAAGAAAGAAAGAGAGAAAGAAAGAAAGACAAACCTCTAGTTGCATGGCCATACATTCATTAAAATGTATGTATGGGAAGTTGTTCTGATAATGATATTTTATTACATACTAGGAATGCAACAAATGACAAAAATGCTCAATCTCAAAGATGTTTATAGCCATCCCAGAAAGGATGTGTTCGCTACTGAGCTTTGTGTTCTCTGAAAGTTTCTTGTGAAAAAAATATTTTTAAATATGATCTTTAAGTTAGCATGCAAATTAATAGACCTGAGCAACTCAGTTTCACAGTACTTCCTTCTCTTTCTCATCTGAGTATCTCCCCAGCTTGTCTCCCTCCTGCTGACCCATCTTTCTCTCATAATAATAGCCCTTTCTGCTTTTGTGTCACATCTATTGTGTGTGCTCTTTTTTCTTTCTCTCCTACATTGTATCTTTTGCAAAAATGTGTATATATCTCTCTGTTGAGTTGCTTAGAAACAGATACATATTCATGTATCATCCAAATCCCATAGAACAATGAATGTATGGTATGAATGCATATTTCCAAACAGTTTATTTCTTATTTATTAATTACATTCATATATAGTGATTATCAATATGTTTCCCATCAGCAAGAAATGCATTTTTCTTACCCAAATGAAAACAGATGAAAAAGGAACTACAATATAGGGATTGAAAATATGCAAATACTATTTCAGTTTAAAATGGAAAGCCAGTCTGTAAAACTGATAGACCATATTCTCAGAGATAATAAAGATAAGTGTTCCAAAATCTCTTTTTAGTAATAGTAAAATGGAATCATATCTTTCTGGACAAGTCTGTATGACCAGTTAATATTTGCTTCCTAGGAATCACTCAAAGATTGACTAACTCACTGGGAGAACTGGGCTCCATTTTGCAGTTGAGTCAACATACTAATTACATATGGTTTGGATCAAATTTGCTGCATGTTTCTAAGTATTAGCATGCTTATTCTTTCCTTTTTTATTGTTATAGCAACATTGCTGAACTATGTAATTCTTATTTCTATTTTTATTCTTAATACTTAATTAGATATGCATATCCAGTTAAATGAAAATATGTATAGCCAGTTAATAACTGACTTGTTAAAAAGGAAATTCAAGATTCCAATCACTGATTTGGGGTTGAATTGGACTTCAGTCATATATAATATCTCATTGTAAATTACTTCCAAGAGATTAATTTAAATATAGTAATAAAGATATATGGTTACTCTATGTGTGGAAATGTGTCCCAGGTTGCAGTTAATACTAATTATGGGAACAGAATATAAACAAAACCATTCAAGCAACACCACTTAAAGTATGGTTTAGGGAATAGCGGTAAGAGTAAGAATGTTTAAAGAGACTATAGTATATAACCAGTAAAATGGAGTACTAGCAAAATATATGCAATTAAGGACAAATATTGAAATAGAAATATGACAAGAATCAAGAGTTTCTATAAATGTATAGCCAAGTCAATTCCACCACATTAATTTCCTTATTCACCTTAAACGTTAAATGTTTAGCATTTGACAGATACTAGGTATGATGTTTCCAAGTGAGCATACACTCTCTCTATAATTTTTGAATAAAATGTGTTAGAAGGAAAACTAGAGAGTGGGAAATTTTTTGAAGTATATTGTTATTAAAAATATCAGTCTACCATCTGTCAGAAAAATGTAGGGTGTACTACTGATAAGGCATCACATTCCCTGCTTACTAATTTGTTATCCTTTCCAATTATTATTCAGCTGCATTTTCAGTGTAGCCCACAATTTAAAACCAGAGATCAAATCCATTATGACAAGTATTCATGTAGATAGATTCTGAGAAGGAATATATTGCATGTGATCCATAGAAAATGATTAAGCAGCTTGATAATGGCAGCAGAATAGTTCAGATTGGGTAAAACAAACAAAATATACATAATCTCAATACTTGTTCAGTGTCTTCATTTTGTTTTCTGGGAACTGAAGTAGCTGTCTCAAATGTGCTAAGCATGTGCACTTAGCTGAGCTATTCTCACGGATACTCATTAAATAACTTTCTGATTTAAACTCAACTGAGCAATCTTGCTGACCATATAATCAATGACTTGGAAATTTATTTAATCCTAAGCAATTTCCAATATCAATATATTTAAACAATTTCTAAATCTATTTGTTACTGGAATCTGTAAAAAGAAATCCATTAGTATTTAAGACTTGAAATTAGAAGCCAGACAGGTTGCTCAGCAGTTAAGAACACTGGCTGATTTTCCAGGGAATGTGGGTGCAATTCTCAGCACCCACATGGTACTTAAAACCATCAGTAACTCTAGTTCTAGGACACTCAATGCCCTAATCTGGTCTCTGTGAGCACAAGACCTGCACATGGTGCACAGACATACATTCAGACAAAATACTCATTCACAAAAAATAATGATGAATTTATTTAAAAAAATCCTTGAAGCTAATATATTTGCTCAATATGCAAATAAAATGACAGGTAGTGATGTTGGTTTGCTAAGAGTCATATTTACCTCTCCTCTTCCTCAATTTATACCTTAAAATTTCTAAAATTAATTATTCATATTAGGAAAAAGCATTGAGAAGAACAGAACATGTATTCTTTGTCTTGATTAGGTCCACCACAGTAGAACTCCAGACATGTGAAAGTGTGACTTTCCTTATGAAGCAAAAAGAAAGCATGAGATATACATGCACATGTTTTCTTTTTTTAAGTTTTTTTCATACAATATATTCTAATTATGTTTTCCCTTCTACCGATCCCTTCCTCTCCACTTCCTCTCCCATCCTGATCCACTCACTTTCTCTCTTCTTAGGAAAAAGAAAATAGTAATTGAAGGGATAATAGTGAAATATAATATAAAACAAAAAATAAATTGGAAAAAGACACAAGAAGAAGAAAGAAAAGGATCCAAGAAAAAGCACAGAAAACACATAATAGCAAAGACACACATGTTCATACCCACAGGGATCACACAAAAGCACAAAACTGGAAGATTCAGAAAGGTAAATAAAATAAAATAAATATGTAAAAAACTTTACTGACACAAAATATGAGATGAAGAATTGCAAAAGATTCCATTGAGTTAGTTTTCTCTTAGCCATCTTCTACTGGGCATGAGCCTACACTTAAGACTAGTTTGTTTCCCCAGTGAACCTCACTTGTAAAAAAACATTTTTCATTCATAAGTAGTCACAAATTAGAGATAGTTTCTGGGTTAGAGATGAGGCCATGTGTCCATTTTGCCTTTCAGCTCTAGGATCCCATCTGGTGCAGACCTAGCTGGTCCTGTGCATGATGTCACAGACTTTGTGAGTTCATTTATGGGTCTGTTCTGCTGTGTTTAGACCTTGTTTTCTTGATGTCATCCATGCCCTCTGGCTCTTACATTCTCACTATCTCCTCACAGGTTTCCCTGAGTACAGAGGAGACAGATTTGAGGGAGATACCTCATTTGTGGTTGAGTGTTCCAAGTTTTCTCACTCCTTGTGTAATGTCTGAGTGTGAATCTTTATATTTGTTCCCATCTTCTAGAGGAAGAAGCTTCTCTGATGATGACTGGGCAAGGCATAGTTTTATGAGTATAGCAGAATGACATTAGGAGTCATTTTATTGCTACAATCCTTAAGTAGAACAGTAGTAATTTGTGTTCCCTAGGTCCTCTGATTATCCAGACTAAGGTTTGTGCTCACTCTTATGGAGTGATCTTCAAATAAAATCATACTCCTTCAAGCTTTGTGCCAGGATTGCACACCTTGCAAGAGGGGCACCATTGTAGATTGAATGATTTGTACTGGTTTGGTGTTTACCTTTCTCCTTTGGTAACATAATTAGTATCTTCCAGTACCATGAACACTAGCCAATAGGCATGACAGCTTTAAGTAGGCAGCAGTTCGACTTCTCGATGAGTTGTGTAGGTGTTGACTTCATTAGATGATGAGAGATGTCCGATTGGGGCACACTCTCACTTCCCCATTATTTGGCAATTTTATTTTGATCACCTTCATATGTGTATACATTTTAGGAAGTTTTTTTTTACTGTAGCAGGTTTCCAAACAACCTTTCAAATGGCCCTTAAATTTAGTTGTGCCTCCTTAGATTCCATCTTTCACCTTCTCTTCCCTTCTCCATTTGATCCTCCTGTTACAGTTCTGCCCTCCTTTATATCTGTGCCTGTCTTTTCCCCTTCCTCAGGAGATACATCACTTTCACCTAGTCCCTTACTCAAAATTAATCTCTTTGGTTTTATGGATTGTAATTTCCTCCTCATTGACTTACCAACCAACAACCACACATAAGTGAATATGCACCATATTTTTCTTTCTGGTTAAAAGGTACTTTAAAAAGCCATGGTGTGATAGACAAAGTATTGACTGGAAGAACACCACATACGAAATTCTCTGTGGTAAAATTGTGATGGCTTGTGGTTGGATAGCTGGGTGGGGTGGTAGCAAAGAGAAGTATACCTATAGTTTCTCATTAGAATAAGAAAAAAATCAAAAGTCAATCATCAGATATTCTAGTTGATTCTGAACAAACTAAGAATGTGCAAGTGATTGTCCAACCTAGGATATACTGAAGTGTTTTCTTTTTATTTTTTTCTCCTGCTCTCCAGAAATGTTAATGCAAACAATAAGTTTTAAAAATTGTAGATAGAACTTCAGTTATACCCTTGAAGATTAACTAGAATAAAATGACAGGTTAATGGTGACAGACTTGAAAGGAACTCTTGCCCCCTTCTAGGTATGTGACTTCAGTTTTTCCAGGTTGTTACCCTTTTTCTACACCTGGTATGTACTCAATTATTAGTTAATAATTATACGCTATGCAAATGTTTCTGTTCAGACTTCCCTGGGTTCTGGTGACTTCAAATACATAGAGTTGCTAGGGCTTTTTGTAGTTAAACTACAGTCAAGGACTTGGGCAGTGGAAACATATTTCCTGTTAATGTATGGGGAGCAAGAATGCCTTGGAGTTGTTTTACAGTCATACTGTTGGACTCTTTGACAAAAAAAAAAAACATTTATATGAAAGACTACACAAAAGCTCCTTAGTCTGGCTCAGGAAGACCCCTACCTGCCTAGGTTATGTTTCCTACTTCAAGGATTCCTGTGTAGGATCAAACTGACTATCACACTTGGTTAACTTTACTCAAAAACAGTTATTTTCCTTGTCCCTTCTATCCATTGAACTCATAAGAAAAGAAAAAGATTAAATAAATCACTTGTACAGAAATATTATCTAATGGTCAGTGGAAGGAAGCTAGAAGATAACATTTTCTTATCATAATCATATTCAAGATTCCTTAAAGGTTTTATTTTCTTCTGGGATTAGACAATATCTGTTCTGATTGTAAATTTTGAATACATCTGATATGGTAATGTTTTAATCAGCATGCCCTTCCTCTCTCATCTCCTTGTGTCATAACTTTAATTATTAAAACACATCTTCAATTATTCTTCTTTTTTCATGAAATATTGCCAATCACTGAAAAAGAAGTATAAAAATTTAAGTCATGGATCTAATATCCATAGACACAAATGAAAATGAGCATGTGGACATGTAAAATAATGTATGTTTATTCTCCCATTGTTGAATATACATTCAAACAAATGTATGCTCATATGAGCCATGAGTGAAATTTTGTATTAAAAATTGAAATTGGAATCGGGTATTTAAACACAAATGTGACTCATTATAATCATGTTTACAACTCCTTCAAAATGTGAATTTGTAAAGTACTACAGCATGTTTTCTGAGACTACAGTTACCTTATGAAGAATAGAATTAAGATAGATATTCTCCAAGAAATACCTCAATAAATTCTTCCAAAATAACAACACTTTGACAGTCAAGTGGATATAAAAAAGAAAGCAGTTTTCCTGTAAGGGAATCAATGGTTAATAAAGAAAAGCAGAAATAACTAATGATAAAAATAATTAGAAAAAATGGGATAGTTCTTTATACTGTAAGCATATGGCATTTGTCATGGGATCACAGAAGGTACATTTCCAGTAATACATGGCAGAGAGGGTACATTTCAGGTGTGTTATTCTATTATAGCTGTAACAATGATCACTATAGGTGAAATTCATTTGAGTTTTAACTAAAATCTCAGGGATGTTAAAGATCTTTTCTCTAGTTATAACTCAAATGACATGCTTATAACTTTTATTTATTATTTATTATTGCTCAAGGATAGCTTTTATCCAATGTAATTTGGAAAGTTTAATTCTTGAATTTTTGTATTGTCCATACCTCTGTTTATTTAGAAATCAAAACTATTCAAAATTATTAAAAGATAATTGTCCAGGTGACTCATCCTGTAAAGGCACTACCTACAAAGATTGATTGCCTGAATTTGATCTGCAGCACCCACATGATAGAAAGAGTATACAATATTGCAGATTGGCTTCTGTCTTCCAAATGTGCATACATAAACTTATTTACATGCATGTGGGATGATTCAGTCCTAACAGGCTTGAGGGCCAGACAACCC
Organism: Peromyscus nudipes; assembly: GCA_902168325.1. Lineage (NCBI taxonomy): Eukaryota > Metazoa > Chordata > Mammalia > Rodentia > Cricetidae > Peromyscus > Peromyscus nudipes. The sequence continues at coordinate 7,392 of CABHPH010132596.1, read as the reverse complement.
AAACCAGTAATAAAATACTTCCTGAGAGTCAACCTGGGTCTTCCTAAGGGCCTTAGCAACAGCAGCTGAGACATGATCTAGAGATGACCTGAACCAATGAGAAGCAGCCATATCACACCAGCAGATGCACATTCATCACACCTTCAACCAGGGTAGAGTACAGGTATATAAGGCTTGCCTCTTCCTGATAAACAGAGCTTGTTATTTAAACATGCTCCCAGAGTCTGTGTCGTTGACTCTGCACCTACTTGCCTCCTTCCCCAAGGGGAATAATACAAGACCCTGCCACACATGCATACATAAAATACATATAATTTAAAAATTAAAAATGCATTAAAAGATAAAATAAATCTTATGTGAAAGTAGGCCTTTCCTAAATGTTTGAAAATGTTTCAAAATGAATAAAATTCATTGTGAAAGAAACAGTATAAAAAACTAAAATTTGAATGTAATCTCTCAGTGTATTTTGGAAAAAAAATGAAAGGAACTGGAAGGTAACATTCAACCATTCAATGTCTATCTGTTGCTATTACTATTTGATATTTTCTGTAATATATGGTATTCACATTTTTTTAAATAAAATATTCTCCCTCCAACTGCTTTCAAGAAAGTCCTTCGCTGGACGGTGGTGGCACACGCCTTTAATCCAGCATTTGGGAGGCAGAGCCAGGCAGATCTCTGTGAGGCCAGCCTGGGCTAGCAAGTGTGTTCCAGGAAAGGCGCAAAGCTACACAGAGAAACCCTGTCTTGAAAAACCAAAAAAAAAAAGAAAGAAAGAAAGAAAAGAAAGTCCTTCAAGAATCAATTAAAGAACAGCAACTTTAGAATATTTCAGAAAACTTCTCTCTAAATTTGATTCTTACAATTTTACTTGATTCTCATATCCCCTGACACTGTTGCAGTTTATACACACATACATATAGGACCATGTACTTATACATTTTTACACATATGCATGGCCCAAGCATTTTCTTAGTATCTAAGTATAAAAATAATCACAAAGACCGGCAAATTAAGTGTCCTCCCTTACTTAGAATCTTAAAATGTCTCCTATCTGTAAAGCTGTGGATGGCTCAAATAGACGTATTACATCAGGGACAGCATATATTATTCCAATGACACACAAAGATGGGTCTCAGTGACAGTACAACTATTCTCTAAGTGTATATTAATGAATTTGTAATTTAATTTGAAATGTATACTTCATAAAAATAATGCTATCCTGATAACTGCAACTGTGTAACAGTATTCAGTCATTATATAAAGGGTTGAACACATGATGCAATAATATTAAACATAGGCTCGGTCATGAAGCATCAGTGATTGGTAGAGCAGAATTCAGGACTGTGATTTTATCAATAACTCATTGTTTAACATTGTTAGATATAAATCTTATGTGTTTATGTACATACATTATCAAAATAACTACACATTTTATTAAAATTTCAACTTTGAATTTATTATTATGAATATGGAAAAGTAACTTATTGTAATAAACAAATATATGTTATAATTATGTAGTATGTTCTGAGTTTAATGAGAAATTTCAAGCCTTCCAATGAAGATTATAACCTAACTTAAATTTGTGCTTTTTTTCTGTTTTATTTTCATTTTTTGTGCAAATATTAAATGCTCAGCTTATTGAGAATTAATATGTGCGAGAGGACTTGTGATCAATAGTTTCCACACTTTTTTCTTTAGTTTTGAAATGATTATGAATTTAAAAAATGTTCAAATTCCAAAAATTTTGCTCCCTCCATTTCTCCAGAATACCATGTTATATTTCTTTAGTTCAACATCAAGCCCAAGAAATCTACTTGGGTGCAATGCTAATCACCTTACTATAGGCATCATTCAGTTTTCTCCAATGTTTAACTGATACCTTATTTGCATGTTTGCACAAGTATATGCATACATATTTGTGTATATTTTAGGAAATTTAATACATTTTTGTAACCATTATTTCAATATCATAAACACTTTGAGATATGATGTTTATACTCACAATATATTTTTGCTTTTTACTGGTAGTACTTATCTATGTACAGTGTCGATAAACTATGGAATCCTCTTTTCCATAGTTTTCCTCTTTTTAGAATGGCATAGAAGTGGATCATGTAACTCAATGTATTTTGACATTAGCTGTTAACTCTAAACAGTGTCTTGCAGAACATCAATGTTGTGTTGTGTATTAACAAATTATCCCCTTTTATTACTTACCAGGCTTCCATAAATTTTAGTGTCAGAACTCTTCTAATCTGCTTAATCAGGTGGAATGTAGCTTCATTTCAGGCTATGAAATGTTTTAGACAGTGTTTAAGAGTTTGCTCATTCATTCATGAAATTATTTACATTTTTTTTCAAAGCCATGTAGAAATGGCATTAAATAATTACCAATCAAGGGTGGAGCTTATGTTTGTGTTCAAATCTAGGTTATACAAAAGTCAATATGTGGTTAGATTAACTTTACATTGCTTTCTGTATCCTTGGATTTTATGTTTCTGGATTCTCATAACTAGTAGGCACTGTCATACTCTGAGACCAGGTTTAGATGTTCTCTATTTACCAGTTGTCATCTATAGAATCTTTGCTTTATGTCAGTGATAACTGATAGAGATGCTAGTCTTCTATTTGGTTAAGGATATAGTGGTTTCTTCACCTGAAACAATTATTTTTCATGTTTGTCTGTTATCTTCCTGTAAATAGAATCAGATTCCATCCTTGACAGCAAAGCAGATGTGCTCCCAAGTTCCCAGGAGAAACAGAACTTTGGATATGGGTCCACCAAGAAGAAGTACATTCCGACTCATGAGGAACCAACACAAGGGGACTTTCTCTGCACACCAAGTTCTTGATTGTGTCATCTTGTCCTAGTACTTGTGACAGGTTAAATTCACTGTTACCGATACATCTGACTTCCAGTATTACAAGGGTGTTCTCCAGCCTGTGTAATGAATGATGAAAAGTAGACTGCAGGAAACAAATTAACATCACCAGCCTACTTTGGGTTGTCTTCCTATAACCATAACGAACCCTTGGAGTTGAGTTGCCTTAAAGAATCAAATACTGATGCCTCTTCATTTCAATGTGACTCATTATCCAGGTTATCTCATATATATTCTTCTAACTTATTTTGGTGTATAATATGATTAATTATCTCAGTATCCTGTGTTTCAATTTTCTATAGCTAAAATATGTGTAGTGTTGGCTAAGTATTTCAACATTCTTTTCAGGATTGTGAGTGAAAACCCACCGTTCACCTACTTATCACTTCCTATGTTGAACTCTGGCTAGCAGAATGCCTCCACATGGCCACATCACCATAAAAGGAAAACAGTAGCCAGGCGGTGGTGGCGCATGCCTTTAATCCCAGCACTCGGGAGGCAGAGGCAGGCAGATCTCTGTGAGTTTGAGGCCAGTCTAGTCTACAAAGTGAGTTCCAGGAAAGGCGCAAAACTACACAGAGAAACCCTGTCTCGAAAAACCAAAAAAAAAAAAAAAAAAAAAAAGGAAAAGACTCTACATTCCCTATACTATGAAATTGATAAGTAAGAACTGAGGATGTTGAGTTTTTGAGGACCTAGGACTAACTGGTATTAAATGTCATAAATTTTAATTCTTCTAAACTCAATATATTTATACATTAAGAAATTATTACCATTTTCTGATCGTTGGCTACACCAGTTCCAATAGATACCTGTGACATTTTAGAAGAGCCCACCGCTTGTTGAGCCTATAATAATCTCTGGACATAGTGAACCAGCAGGTTTCCTACTTAGCACTGAAAGTGTCCTTGTGATTTCCTCAAAAATGCACATTAATAATAAAGTATAAAATAATCTGCATCCTCCTTTTTAACAGTGATTATTTTAGATTTATTAGTAAGCCTTGCCCAGAAAAAGAACATTATCATTCACTCAATTAACACAATGACAGAAAGTATGAGAGTCAAATAAAGTTGTACGAATCAAATTTAGGGAAGAGTATTCCCAAAAATCTAAAGTTGACATTTTTCTTGATTATCGAAGGATTTGTTTTTTTCTTTATCTATTCATGTATTAATTTTTTGTTTTTTCCTTTTTAAAATGTATTTATTTATTTTTACATAAGACTGCAGTTTCCCCCGCTTCTCCCAGTGCCCCCATCTCCCTTGTCCCTCAACCCCAATTCACTCCTCCATTTCTATTCAGAAAAAGCAGGCCTCCCATGGGTATCAATAAAACATGGCATATCAATTTACAGTAAGACTAAGCAACTCCCCTTGAATTAAGGCTACACAAGTCAACCCAGTATGAGGAACAGGGTCCCAAACGCCAGCAAAATTCACAGACAGCACTTGCTCTGACTGTTAGGACTCCCACAAGAAGACCAATCTACACAACTGTCACATACATGCAGAGGACCTAGGTCAGTCCCATGCAGCTTCCCCGGTTGTCAGTTTAGCCTTCGTAAGTTCTCATGGTCCCAGGTTAGTTCATTCTGTGGGATTTCTTCTGACGTTCTTCACCCCACTGGCTTCCATAATCCTTCCTTCCTTTCTTCAGCAGGATTCCCCTAGCTCAGCCTAAGTTTTGACTATGGGTCTTCATATCTGCTTCCATGAGCTACTGGATGAAGCCTCTCTGATGATAATTGGGCTAGGCTCCAATCGAGTATAACAGAATAGTGTTAGGTATCACTACATTGATATTTCTTTCTCCAGTTTTATTGGGTTCTATCCTAGGTCTCTGGGCAATCTAGCCTCTGGGTTCTGGCCCTCCAGGTAGTGTCAGGGTGGGCACACAGTCATGGCCTGGGTCTCATGCTGGCATAGTCATTGTTTGGCCACTCCCACAATCTCTGCACCACCTTTACTCCAGCATATCCCATAGTCAGGACAGACTGTAGGTCAAAGGTTTTGTGTCTGGAAATCTTGCCTGGGCACGGGAGATGGCCAATTCAGGCTACATATTCTTTATTGCTACAAGTTTTAACTGGGGTTATCCTTGCAGATTCCTGGGAGTTTCCCTTGAATCAAGTTTCTACCTGACCCTGAACTGCTTTCCCTTCCAGCAGTCTCTTTCCGTCCTCTCCTCTTCCATCCCCACCTGATCCCACAGGTTCCCATACTCACCCACCTCCAGTCCATCCACCAAATTTCCTCTATTTTTCTTTTCAGAAAGAGCTGAGCATCTCCCCTTGTACCTTGAAGGATTTTCTTCCTTTCTTTCTTCCTTTCTTCCTTCCTTCCTTCCTTTCTTTCTTTCTTTCTTTTTTTAAAAATTTTCTTGATAGAAATTGTAGGTAATATAAACTATTACAACGTATGTGAGTAACACATATAATATAAAATACCAAATATATTTAATTTTCATTATACTGACCATCTTGATTGCTGTGAAACTGTTCCCAAATTGTTCCAAATTGTAAGGGAAGTTTTCATGATTTGTTTGTTTTGTTTTGTTTTCTTAAGTCATGAGTGTGATTATACTACCAAGGTGAGTTGCCTATAGATCCACAAATTCACTGAAGTTTGATTTTTAAAAAGGCATCAATATGTTTTCCATTAACACATTTTCATCACACCCCTGCTTTGTTCGTCTAAAATTGAAAGAGTAGAAGTACACATGACCTGTTTTAGACAGCTTCCCTGTTGCTTTGATGAAACACATCTAAGAGAGAATTAGATCGGAAAGGGTTTATTGGCTTACAGGTACACCACTGAGGGGAGAGAAGGCAGGAAACCGTGGAGGGAAGTTAGAGGCAGGAAGTGAAGCAGCAGCCATTGAGGAAAGCCACTTACTAGCTTGCTCCCTTGACTTGCTCCATTTTCTTGCCTGTATAGCCCCAAACTACCAGCCCTGGCGTGACGCCATCCAAAGCAGTCTGGGCCCTCTTACATTTATCGTTAATCAAGAAAGTGGCCCACATACCTGCCCACAGACAATTATTGATTAACAGTGCTTTCCAGGTACTTTTATGCATAATTTTCTTACATTTACCTGTATACCACATACGTGACTAGTGCCTACAGACGCCAGAAGAGGGCATCGGATCTCCTAGAACAGTAGTTAACGAAGTTGTGAGCCACCATGTGGATACTTGGAATCAAACTCTAATTCCCTGTAAGAGCAGCCAGTCCTTTTAACTGATGAGTAATCCCTTCAGGTGCCAATTAAAAGACAATTTTTATGGAAATACTTGAATCAAAAGTTTACATATTTATATAATATATAATATGCAAATAAGTGTAGGAAAGCAGACACATCACATATTTTCCAATTAATTAACTAAAAATATAATCCACATTCAAACACCTGTAATTTAAATGGAACTCTTAACACTACACTTCTAACAAAAGCCATTTTAATTGTATAGATGGTTATCATAGCATCCAGGAAAGATGCCCCAAGTTACTTTGTCCGAATCATTTTAAATCATAACACCACAAAAATATTTAAGTGTTCATAGCATCTTTATTCATAATTGCCGTGAACTACAAGCCTTCAAGATATACTTCAACAAATAAAAGCTAACCAAAGTGATATGCTATAAACTGTAACAATAGTGAACAAAGAAGAGAGAATCGAATCACTAACACACTACACAGAGTAAAAGAGCATATGATGTATAATTCCAACATATGACACTCTAGAAAAACTAACAGGAAAAGTATATGATTTTGCCAAAGATATAGGAAGTAGGGATTGTTTGAATAATTCAGAATATTTTAGGGACTAGAGTAAATTTGGGTATTATCATGCTATTGACTATATGGTATTATCTATGTTGGTAGACCATGGGACTATGCAATTACTAGAGGAAATTAATTTATGAAAACAAAGAATAAAATTGACCAAGAAGTTTAAAAAACTCTAGTCATCTTTATCAGTGTTCTATTGCTGAGAGGAGACACCACGAGTAAGGCAAATTTGGTAAAAGGAAAAGTTTAATTGGGGGCTTGCCTAAAGTTTCAAAGGTTAGTTTGTTATCACCATGGTAGGGAGCATGGTGTCAATAAGACAAGCACTGGAGCAGTATCTGAGACCTTTACATTCTGAAATGGGGTTAGAGAGAGAACCTGGGAGTGGCATGGGCTTCTGAAACCTCAAAACCCACCCTTAGTAGCTCATTTCCTCCAAGAAAGCCACACCTCCTAACCCTAATCTTATCAAAAAGTTCTATTCTGTAGGGTTGGTTGTCTGCACATATGTAACAGAGTGTCAGATCTTATGGAACTAGAGTTTACAGACAATTATAACCTACTATGTGGGTGCTGGGAATTGAACCCAGATCCTCTGGAAAAGCAGCCTGTGCTTTTAACCAGTCTACTCCATGGTGACTAAGCATTCATCATATACGAGGCAATGGGAACCATATGTTTTCAAACCACCACAAGAGTTTAGAAGACAA
>CABHPH010132595.1:15198-40361 GCA_902168325.1 Peromyscus nudipes | reverse complement strand
TTTCCAAAAATGCTTTAAATTTTACATATAAAAATTAAAAAAAAATATTAACATCACCATGTGTGGGGATAGAACTGGAACTACAGAGATTTTGCAGCTAATTCCAAAATGCTTTGGGTCAAAGCTCGGCCAAGCTGGCTATTAAATGCCTCTTTGAGCTTAGACAGAATATGCATAAGCTAGGTGATAAACAAATACATATTTCATTTCCTTTATATCACACTGATTACTACATCTGTTTTGCACATGAATTCCCTACTGCTAATCAACAATGGAAAGAAGAAGAACAGCACTGTGTGTGCCACATGTGCCACGAGCCCGGTGAGCGTGACACCACCACCTGTGCCTGTGAGGTCAGCATTAGTAAGGTGACTGTTACAGCTTAGGACAAACTGCCTCTCACAGGCTCACATGCTGAAGGCTGCTCCACAGCTGACGGTGCTAATTTTGGAAGGTGCCGTATACTTTAGAGGGTGGGCACACTTACTGTATACTTTAGAGGGTGGGCACACTTAGCTGGGTCACTGGTGGTACTAAAGAGGCTCCACCTTCCTTTGCATTCTTCTCTATCCAGGGAGGGTTTCCTGCATCTCATCCTTAGTCACCTTCCTCCTGCTAAACTGCTTCTTTCACATCAAATATCATCAGAGACGTAAGAATCACTAGAGTAGTAATATTACAGAAAATCAAATAAATATAGCAAAGAAAAGTTGATTCCTGAAGTAACAGTCTAGGCCCTTCCTGCTCCTCTTCCCCAGGAGAACATCCATGCTGCGTGCTCCCACTGTGTGACGCTCTGCCTCTCCACAAGGTCCAAAGCCATGGATCCAGTTAATCTTGGACATTTAAACCTTCGAAATTGTGCACTGAAATAAATCTTTCCTCCTGCTAAACTGCTTCTTCCACATAAAATATCACTGACATAAGAATCACTGGAGTAGTAATTTTATAGAAAATAAAATAAATATAGCAAAGAAAAGTTGATTCCTGAAGTAACAGTCTAGTAAGTGGTTATGGTTTCTGTTTGGAGATACCATTTGGATTCAAGTACACTAGAACAGTGCCGTTCACATGGCAATTTTCCAGCACAGTACACAGAAAGAAAGGACTGCAAAACCACTCAGATGTATAGACACCCTCGATCAGGCTAAAGGTAGTCCAACAACACAAATATCCCCTCTATGTTATGCTGTGGGATGGTCTGTATGTCAAATTGCTCTGATTGGTCAATAAATAAAACACTGATTGGCCAGTGGCCAGGCAGGAAGTATAGGCGGGACTAACAGAGAGGAGAATTGAGAGAACAGGAAGGTGGAGGCAGACACTGCCAGCTGCCGCCATGACAAGCAGCATGTGAAGATGCCGGTAAGCCACGAGCCATGTGGCAAGGTACAGATTTATGGAAATGGATTAATTTAAGATATAAGAACAGTTAGCAAGAAGCCTGCCACGGCCATACAGTTTGTAAATAATTTAAGCGTGTGTGTGTTTATTTTATAAGTGGGCTGTCGGACTGCCGGGGCTCGGCAGGACCCGGAGAGAAGCTCTCCAGCTACAATGTTAGTAAAAATGAAGAAGATAACAGGGCCAAGGTTCCAGAATGAAGGAGCCATAAACTATTTGTTTTACTCAAGTGAATAATAAACTTATACTAAGTTTATCACTCAAATGTCACTTTGCCTGATATACACATAAGGGTAATTAGCAAAACACCTTTCCTGCAGACTGGCTGTACAAAGCCATACTACCATGGATACATGTGCATGCAAGATGTCCTCTGATCATCCCCTGCTAAGAACCACAAAGCAAGCACCTTGAGGACAGAAGAGGAACAAACTGAGGGGCTAGGACTTTCATCTTTGAATTCCCCTCTTTTGCCATTGGAATCTCTATGTGCCAAAGAGTTTATTCCTGCCCCCAACTACTTCCCTCTGCACCCTGTCTTCAGCAAAGCTAATTTATGAGGAATAAAAATTATTAGAAATGTGCTAAGGAGTTCTATGCATACTTTCAAACTCAGATGAGCTCTCTGTCTCACGTGACTGAGAACGAGATCCAGGACACCCTCTCTGGATAAAGAAGAATGCAAAGCAAGAAAGGCATAAGCACCTGCCCTGGGATAGAACAGGGCAGTTGAGGAACCCTGGTTCTGGACCTGCGGGAAGATGTGTTCTACATCCCATCCTCCCACTGGAGATACTTCGAGCCAGTAGGCTGCTGAGGGGCAGAAGACTTAAGCATGAGGTCAGGCAGCCCAGACTCCATTTCCAACCCGTGAATGCCTACCACCTCTATGTAGGGCTCTGTGATCTAAGACAATTACTTTAATTCTGAGATCCTGGTGCTTAACTATAAAGTAAGGCTAAGAGTTTCAAATCACTCTAAGAGTGGTTCAAAGCTGCCCGTTGGTTCACATTTGGACCCCAGGTCCTCTAAGTTAACATGGAGGAACAAAGGGCAAAAGTGTGGAGCACATGCACCCAGGCTCTGACACACAGTAAGCAGCAGCTATCAGCAGAGACAAGCCACTGAACTTGAGATCTCATGGAGAATGCTGGCACCTGTGCCTGTCATTCCTAAACTCAATGGCTACAATTCCAGGTTACAATGACTACCAGGTGGCTCACAGCCGAGGAAAGACACCCCGAATACTCAGCAGGAAAAAAAGATGCTTTACCACTGTGGGAGTGCAGAAGGAGATTTCTTTAATGGCTCCGAAGATTGAGGTAATCACGGAGGACTTGCCAGGACTAAAACCCCAAATACTGCTTTGCTAAGAACCACATTAAAGAGTTTTAATTTTAAATTAATTATTTGAAAATTTTATGCATATTCATTCCCTACTCCTTCTGGATCTACCCCTCTCCCCACATAGCCCCCCTTCTCCTTCCCCAACTTTATGTCCTTTAAATTTTTAATACATTGCTTAGTTAATTTATTGTGTGTGGATGCATCCATGCTACAGTGGGTGTGTGAGTGTCTGGAGGTCAGCCGAGGACTTCTCTCCTTCTACGATGTTCATCCAAGTAATCCACCTCAGGTTCTCTGATATGGCAGTAAGCACCTTTACCTACCAGGCCAATTCACTGGCCCCTTTTGTTATTTTCTAACCCACTGAGTCCAATTTGTGGCTGTCCATATACTCATGGTAATGGTACACCCTTAAAGGAAATGAACTCTCCCTCCCCTAGAGGCTATCAGCTAAAAATAGAATTGAATAAGATAACTGTCTTAGTCAGGGTTTCTACTGCTCTAACAAAACACCATAACCAAATGTGGTTTATTCCATTTACTCTTCTACATAACAGGCCATCATCAAAGCAAGTCAAGGCAGAAACTCAAGCAAAACCTGGAGGCAGGAGGTGAAGCAGAGGCCTTGAAGGGGTGCTGCTTGCTCCTCATGGCTTGCTCAACCTGCTTTCTTACATACCCCAGGACTATCTGCCCAGGTGTGTAACACCCACAATGGACTGGGTCCTTCCACATCAATCACTAATTGAGAAAAATACCCCACAGGCTTTTCTAAAGTCCAATCAACTATGATTCACTTTCCTCAAATAACTGTAGCTTGTATCAAGGTGGCAAAAAAGAACCAACAAATAAACAAAAACACCAGGACAAGCAATCTTTGTCTGCTATACACTAATACAGTACTATTAAGCATAACCTTTCTTTTTTTGCTTATCCCCAAGATGTGATGTTAATCTTAACACCTCAACATAAAACATAGTATATCTTTAAAAGCCCCCCAGTCTTTAAAAAGTAAAATATTTTAAAAGCTCAGTCTCTTTAAGACATGCAAAATCTCTCTCAAAGTTCAAAGCCTCTCTAAAGCAGCCAACCTCTCTCTAAAATATCCAGTCTTCTTGAATTTCCAAAGACTCTAAAATCAAAGTGGCTCACTTGTGGACTCGTGTAAAAATCAAAAACCCAAGTTAAATACTTTCTTACTTCATAAAGAAGAACTGGGACACAGTCACAATCAAATCAAAGCAAAACACAGTTTAACAGGATAAATATCTCTGTGTCCAATGTCAGAGTTGAACTCATGATTTTATAGGTTCCAAGGGGCCTGACAGTCCAACGTCTCTGCCTCTGCTGTTCACAGCACACACGGTCTGTCTGTTAGGCTCAGGCTGGCTCCACTCCACAGGTGCTGCTGCCCTTGGTTGGTATCAGATAGTACTGACATCTCCAAAGTCTTTGGGTCTCTGCTGCAACTGGGCTGTACCTTCACCAATGCCTCTCCTGGACTGTCTTCAGGGACACTGGCCCTGCCACAAGGTACTAAACATCAATCTTGGGGCTTCTACTGCAACTGAGGATACATCTTCACCAATGACCTCTCAAAGTACCAAGCCCCAGCTGCTCTTCACAACCGCTTCACGCCTTCAAAACCATCTGGATTGACTCTTACTATTACCAAGTACAGCCTTGAGGCCCTCATGACCACAGTTTCTGTGTGCTGACACTGAGGAAACACTTTCCAGAAAATGTCATCTCAGTGATGTTGATTGATTCTTAACCACAGATGATTCTTTAGGCCCAGTCAACCAGCATCAATGCCCAGCAAAGCAAGGTTTGACTTTTGCAGTGCTTACTTCCTGCTAATCACAGTCAATTCTTCAGCCCCACAAATTCTTAATTCAAAATATGGCATGGTCTTGATACAGTCTTTATGGGACTTATAAACTTCCCTTTAAAACATCACAAGTCAGGCCTCCATTGTCTTCACTACCATCAACATTATCATCTAAGTTCCCACAACAGCTCATTAAGCTCTGCACATTCAATGGCTTTTCTAGCAAAAAGTTCCACAGTCTTTCCATAATACCACCCCGCCCCCCAAACACACGCTCAGGTTTGTCACATCAATACCTCATGACACTACCAATTTCTGTCACAGGGTGTCTATTGCTGTAACAAAACACCAAGAGCAAAAACAAATTGGGAAAGAGTTTATTTTTCTTACACTTGCAGATCAGTCCATTAGTGAAGGAAGTCAGGACAGGGGGCTGCTGTGGAATAATCCTTCTGTACACTGTAAATATGTACTGCTCTCATTGTTAATAAAAAATGGATTGGCTGATAGCTGAGCAGGAAAAGATTGGGCAAGACAGTCTGAGACAGATAGAATGCTGGGAAGAAGAGGGGCGGAGTCACAGGAGTTGCCAACAGATGCAGAGAGAAGTGAGATGAGTATACAGTACTGGGAAAAGGTACTAAGCCACATAGTAGGCATAGATAAAAAACATATGAGTTAATTTAAATGTAAGAGTTAGCTAGTAACAAGCCTGAGCTATTAGCCAAGCATTTATAAGTAAAATTATTTGGGAAATGGCTGCCAGGACAGGAACACTTATGCCTGCAGGGGCCTGCAAGCAGGAACTGAAGCAGAGGCCACAGAGGAAAGCTGCTTTCTGGCTTTCTCCTCATGGCTTGCTCACTCAAACTTCACATGTCTAGGAAAGCTGAAAACAGAAAGACCCAAGAAGACTTCTCCCAAGGACTATGGAAACAGAAAACAACTATAGGAAGGAGAATTTGACCAGCAGAAGTGGTAAGAGATTTCTAGAATTTGTGGAGCTGCCTGCAGGTTGTACAGAAGGATCCAGGGATGGAGCTTTTGTGAGTTTTGTGAGTTTTCCATTATGTTGTGGTGCACTTCTTAGAGACACAGCTGCTTCTGAGTCATCCTTGCTCCTATAAGTAAGCCTTCACCGACACTCTTCATAGCAACCACAATAAAAATTCACTGGTTTACCAATTTGGACTTTGGTGCAATTGTTACTTTGGTCTGCCACAGCTTTCCTTTCTGGGTGAATAGATGTGTGTGAGTGTTTCCCCATGAAGAGTTTTTCATGCAACAAACATGTACTAAAAGCAATTAGAGGTGTGCTTAAATGTAGACACACTCATATATACACAAACAAAGAAAATCAATTACCTCAAAGAGATGTTGTACAAATCTTTCTGTATGCATACAGTATAAATGCACACTGGTGCTTAGAAAAAGTCCATAAATAATAAACAGTGATAGTCTGAAAAGTGGACTGGAGGTAGATATAATGATCCAAGAGACATGAGAAACCTCCTCACAGCTAAATCTATTACAGGAGAGAATACTGATGTGCTATTTATAATTAAAAGATGGAGGATCCTAAATTTATAGCTAATACCAAGAAAAAAATAAGTGAAATGATGTACTTTTGAAAATTATACTTATAAAATTATCATCAAATTAAGAGGAATGGCTTAGAAGTGACAACTAATTTCAGAAGGCAAACAGGACTTATTCTAGGCACAGTCATGGGTTAAAATATTTTCTGACAAACCAAATCACAATGAATTCCAGATAGATAGCATTATATAGCTTCAAAAATTGTAGAAGTAGTTAAAAGTGATTTAAATGAATATAGGTACTAAATATCTAAAGAATGAACATAAATATATGATGACTTAGTGTGAAATTGACTGAAATCACCCTAAAGAAAGAATTCAAAAAAGAGGAGGGTTTGGAGTAGAAACAGTCTACACAAATATATGAAATATAAGGAAGCATACATCCACGTAGAATATGCATTTGTTAACATGTGTATATATATGCATATATATGTATGTATATATTTAAAATTATTATTTTAAAAGACATATTTCTTTGGAATATTGCTTGCCCAAATTATGTTTATAAAATAATCACACACACACATTTTATAAGCAAAGGATCGATATTATTCTATCTGGGCCCTTGAGAGTATGTTATTCCTGTCTCTCCTTCAGTTTGAGAGTCAGCACATTGAATTCCAAGGTGATATTATAATCAGGCATTACATCTGCGGCCACATAGGTACAATGATGTCACATCTTCATTTGTTCTATAGCATAATAGGAATGTCACATAACAATCAATGACTCTACTTTTCACACTTCTTTTTCCATAGCATACTAGTACAAAATCCAATATTACTGTATACAGTATCTGCTTCTTTGTTAATTATTGCTTAAGAGAAAAAACTGTGCCTTTTATTCAGACATAAAGTGTATGTAGGATATAATGAAGGCTGGGATCATAAAGTCAAATATAGATTTCATCACACAAATACTGCAAAATTTTGCCAAATCAAAAACCATAAATATAACAAAATGTATTGGAAATAATATATAAGATCTGCATGAAGGCTTATAAAGCCCTCTTCAAAAAGTCCTGTTCTCAAGATGCCAAGAGATGTTATGAAATACTATGAACACAAAAGTAGAGAGGTAGGGAGGCTCCTTGTTCAAGTTAGGGCAACACTACACACTGCATTCTACCCATGGAAACTCACGATGTATACTGCAATAAAAATTTCTGAAAGATTTACTTTCAAAATGTTTATTTAAAGTATTTATTTTATTTTTAATTATGTATATATGCATTGGAGTAGAGGTCTGTGAGTGCAGATGCCTCCACAGCCCAGAAAAGGGTGCTAGGTCCTCTGAAGCTTGAGTTACAGGTGGCTGTAAGCCACTTGGTGTGGATGGTGGAAACGGAACTGGTCCCTGAAAAAGCAGTAAGATGCTCTTAGCCCCTAAGCCATCTCTCCAGCCCCAAAGTTACGTTTACTTTTGTTGAGCAATTTGCTTCCAAACTCTCTGATCACAGAGTAGTACTTTATGTGCACACTATCTCATAAGGCTGTCTTAATGATTAACGTAAACAATCTAAACATGAAGGGACAATAAGAAAAACACTCATTTTTTTTCTTACTGGTACTACAGCTAGTTTTGTTATTAGACAAAATGTGCCACAAATACCTGGATAATTATCAGCAACCGTTTTACTGTATATAAAAAGTGATTTTAATTTATTTGAATAAAAACAGACTCACTCTAACAGTCATAACTGATATTGACCACACATGAGGTATCTATCATACCTGCAAAGTTTATTAGGCAAGAACACATATATTTTCAGACTGTTCAAAAGATTTTAAACTCATATATTCATGAAAATAATTACTATCATTAAGTCCTAAAATAATTATATCATACTAAACAGTAAACCCTTATTTATGTAAGTGTCTAGAAAGCAGGTTTTACAGAATCTTTGTAATAAAAATTCAAATGAATAGAGTAATTCCAAGAAAACCTTTATATCAACAGAAAAGGCCATCCTATTTTCAAGTTAGTGTTACCTAGTCATAAGTTTCCTGGGTAAGCCACTAGCCCAAGGAAGACAACGAAATCTCTGGCAGAGGAGAGTCCAAAGCCTCCGACAGTCGCAGGGGAAGTGAGCCTCCCTGTGTGCTCTGTGGTCTGTCTCACAATCTGGGTAAGACAGCTTGAGAGCCACACACACTTCTTTAACCACTTTCGTTCTCACTGAGGACCCACAAGGAAGAAAAGAGAATGAGCTGAGGTTATTGATCGATCATCCGTGCTGCTTAAATTTAAAGTTGATTAAATCAGGAAGAATAAAGAAATTCTTGGGGTTTGGAGAGATGGCTCAGTGCTTAAGGTCACTGGCTGCTCTTGGAGAGGACCCGGACTCAGTTCCAGCTCCAGTATGGTGGCTTATAACTGTCCGTAAATCCAGTTCTAGAGAATCTGGGGCCCTTTTATGACCTCTGCAGACACTGCATGAGCAAGGTACCCAGTCACGCATGCAGGCAAATCATAAATAAACAAACAAACAATAAATAAATACATCTTAAAAAATTCAGACTCCCATGTCTACTATGAAACTTGTTGTCGTAGATGTTCAGCATATAAATGGCACTTGGAGTGCTAAACCAAGTGCAACAGGGAAGAGAACAGAGCATAAAGGAAGACACACATAACGGGCTCCATGATAAAGGGGGATCTGTCAACAAGCAAGTCACATGGGGAGTGGGAGGGAGGGCTTGGTTGTCTTCCTCCTTTCTTCCCACTCCTGTTTTATTTTGTTTTTGTATTGATAAACTTTTTTCTGAAGTAACGACTCCCTTCTGCTGCCCTGGCTCACCTTAAGTTCCTAAGTTCAAGCCATCCTTTTACCTAGATATTCAAGTCACTATGAATACAAAGACATGCCATGTACATGATTCTTTTTGTCCTAACCACTTCAAAATAAAAGCTGTTTGGGCTGTAAAACTTTAAAGCAGAAAAAGAAATTATAGAGAGGAGAACAGAAAATACTTTTATAATCTTGACTGGAGTTTTCCTGAAAGAAAATGAAAATTCACATGTTACCAAAATACCTAAGAGTTAAGTAATGTTCCCCCTAAGAGTTAAGTTGCCATGTAACTTGTACTATAAAAAATAGATATATAAGATATACATTACATATATAAAACATATATAAACAGGTGACTATTAAAGATTATAAAAGGAGTAGTTTGATTAAGTTTTAAAATATAAACATCTCCAGCAGGATAAAGAATGAATAAATGGTACATAAATGGAGATACATACATGTTTATGTGCACAGAATGGTGACTAACGTCTCTAGAAACAAAGGGAATACAAATTAAAAACTAAAGGAAAACAGGTTGAAATCTAGGAAGACTAGGAGCTTCGAATATCAGAAGCAGAAAATGACCACCACGGCTAGCCGTGCCGGGAAGGAGAGCTATCGCCCAGCCGTAAGGCTTGACTTCAGAAGACAGCAACAGGTCTCACTGGTCAGTCGCAGGGCTGCTTTTGTTCATCCTGAATACACCCTGGAAAGGCCAGCTCTTCCCTAGCAGTGCCACAGAGTTCTGCAGAATAATGTCTCCCACTGAGAAGCTGGGCTTTGGTCCAGAGCTAACAGGTCTTGGAGGTGGGTGCAGGGGAAAAGCTCTGGCTATTGCACAGGATTCTGAACATCTTACCAAACTGAGAAGGCCTGCTGTGCGCAACACCTGATTTTCTACATTTGTTAACAAACAAACAAACAAACACCATCTCCATTAAACCGAATAAAGTACTAAGATGGAAAGACTCCTAAAAAGTAATATTAAGTTAAAAGAAAATCTAAAAATGATGCATTATAGGGTCCTTTCAGCATTTCAAACATAAACACATGGTTAAGGTGTTAATGAGTAAGATGGCCCATTAATTTTAATGGTAATAATTTTTATGTCTAATACAATGTTTTCTATATCTAAGGAAAATATTGGGATTTGCTTCATATATTTTGGATCACCAAGATTACTCATGATAACATCTTTGTTACACATGTGAAGTGAATCTGATCACAATACAATTTCAAAAATCAACTGGATTACATAGTATTTTGTAAAATGGAACATTCCATATCATGGAAGAAATGCCATGCTGACTTCTGCTGGGAGAGATGTGCTGAAGCACAGGACACTCAGCTTTTCTCAGCCAGTCCGAGGGACTTAAGAATCAGCACAAGATGAGAAGAAATGAGCTAGAAGCAGGAGGAGGTGACCACACTCCAACAAGGATAGAATCCATGTGCGTGCGTGTGCGTGTGCGTGTGTGTGCGTGTGTCGGGGGCACACAGTAGAACCTGCTATCTCTCACAGTAACAAGATCCTGCTGAGAAGTGAGAGGCAGGGGAAAGGCCAGTTAGATCATCTGTAGGAGTCCACAAGGCAGAAAGGACAGCCTGGGGGTGGGGTAAGTGGGAAGATGCTGGCCTTTCAAACTACCAATTACAAACAGTAAAACGCATGTACAAAAGAGGTAAGTTCTAGGAGAGTGTGGGCAAGTTAGATATTTAAAAACAGTGGATGGGCCAACAAGACAGCTCTGTGGGTAAAAGTCCTTGCTATGAGAACCTAAAGACCTGTAATTGATCCTTGGATACCAAGTTAAGGTGGAAGGAGAGAGAAAAAGAGAGAGAAAGTACTTTACAAAATTGTCCTCTGATCTCTACGCATGTATGGTGGCATGTGTGCTCCATCCTCCACACAAATTATGCAGACAGACAGACAGACATGCATACATACATACATACATACATACATACATACATATGGGCAGGCAGATGGGCACACACACTCACACACCCTAGAGAGGGGGAACCACTAATGGTAAACAAATGATCATATGCAAACACAATTATAGAAGGCCAGATCACTGGATCTTTTTGAGGCACCTGAGGTGATCCTGAAGTAGATTCTTTGAAATACCTTCTGTAACAGTAAATTTCAACTGGAAAATGTCTCTATCATTCTGCTTTAAATTTATGAAAGGCTTCCCTGAAACTGATAGTTTTCTATCAGATAGAAAAATATTTATTAGATCAGTTAGTTATAATTTTTATTTTGTATAGATTGTAAAAACTTTTTGAAATCAGTTCTTATAGCAATACAAATAGAGATGCATTCCATCCAGGTAGCTGAGTGACAAGTGAGAGCTACAGACAAGTGGTTCTGCTGAGGTGCCTGAGGAGACCTATGTAAGTGTCCAGGTACACACAGAGTACACACAGCACTAGGTATGCTTTCTGTGAATGCTGTTTAAACTTCTTTACTAACTTCCATGGATTCCAAGTGATTCTGATGAAAATCCTTACTAAAAATTCACTTAGCCAACAATGTGGCAACTGCCTGTGAGGTATGTTGACTACCATATCCCACTGTGAATCTTGTTGCTTTACCATTTGTTTCCCACACTCGTTTCCATTGAAATTATTATTCATTTATTTCTGCTGATGGTGTCTATATCCAATGAGAGAAACAATTTGCTTTAGATCTAACAACTTGGGGGCTGGAGAGATGGCTCAGAGGTTGAGAACACTAGCTGCTCTTCCAGAGGTCCTGAGTTCAATTCCCAGCAACCACATGTTGGCTCACAACCATCTATAAAGAGATCTGGTGCCCTCTTCTGGCCTGCAGGCATACAGGCCAGCAGGATACTGTATGCATAATATATCAATCAACCAATCAATCTAAAAAAAAAAAAAACAAACCTAACAACTTCATTTCTACTATCCACTCTATTGAGAAACAACAGGAATCATAAGGAGGAAACGGTAGCTGCCAGGACTCTGAGTGTTTTTCTCTGTTAGAAACCCAACTTTGTACATGTAAAATTACACATAAGTACTTTGGGAATATGACACACATTATGTTGTAAAACGCAAGTTAGAGCTGGGCCGCCCACATCTCAGGAAGGAAGCAGAGCAAGCCCTGGAGAGCCTAGACTCCCTTAGACCTAAGCAGGAAACATTGCATCAGGATTCCCACCTCCTAATTCATGATACTTCATTAGTAAGATGGCAAACAAAATCAAACCTGAAGTAGACTAGATTTTTCATCCAACTCAAGCCAACAAGGTAGACAATGTATACCGAAAACGAAGCTGTTGTGTGGTGTGCACTGATGCCAAAGCACCAGTCCAAATGGCTTCATAACTGTGTGCAGCAAAGAGTAGAGCCTGTCCTTTGGTGAAGTAGGCCTCAGACTGATGCTTGTGGAGCTTTGGCAAAAGGACCTATGTGGTCAGAGAGGTCTGCCATCTGTTAGTGAGACATACTACGTAGGTTTTCACTGTAGGAATTCCAAGTCTTCAAGCTGCTGATGACTATGTGTCTGAAAAGGAGAAAAGGGCTATGGCATGCAGAATGTCCTCCTCATGAACCTCAACACAATGACATTTTCATAAAGTAGAGCCATTGCTGATTGAGCTCTGAATGTGAATCTGTCCCACCTGGTCCACCGATTCTTCCTACTAATCGAATGCCTAGGTGGCACTGACTGCTGAGACCTTTCTACTGTTGATAGAAATATAGATCCCCGATGCTTCATGCCTACATATCAACTGTTTTTAGAGTTTATTATTCGTCCCATTTCTCTATTTATAATGAGTATATGAGCTGGGCTACAGATACAGATGCAGCTTAGTTGGGGGGGACACTTGTGCAGCATGTGTAAGGCCCTGGGTTCTACCTCTGTCACCACAAGAACAAAGAAACAGGCAACTACCACCAAAACTCACATGAACTACATAAATAATTCATTCACAACTTGAGCTTGAAATAAACTACCTAAAACACAATACTTTCCAATTCAAGTAATTTAAATATATACATATATATGTTAATAAGCGATAATTTATGGCAACTATCTAATTTTTGCAGTTTTACAAACTCAAGGTAAAATAAGTGAAAATTTTATTGAGCTGAAGAATTTATTCCCTAGTACCTTTAATAGTCTGAGCCAGAGCATAGCTTTATTTAGGACAGTTTAAAGATGCTTAAGGAAAAAAAAAAAAAAAAAGGCTAGCTGTCAACAGTAACTGGGGCATCCATGCAGAAAAGCAGAGTTTAGTGGGACAGCCGGCGGACCTGGGCACACAGACCATCTTACCGCATAGACTTATACAGGCTATGTGGTGGGGATGGAGCTGCCATTCAAAGTTAGAGACTACTTACAAGGCTGAAAGGAGAATCCATCCCTCACAGCTGGGACACCCAGGAATTGGCAGGCAAGTGCCCAGTATGGGACTGGAGTCAAAGAACCACACCTGGAAGGAAACTCACTCTCTGTCTGTTTTCACATGTTTGTAGTGCACAGCCACAATGAAAGGGGAACTGACTTAGCAATGGGAAGGTCGTTGAAGGAATCTTCTCCTACTTTTAACTCTGTGGCTTATAAAAACATACTTGTCAAATATTAAACTTAAAATAAATAATCTACTAATTTAATTATTTTATAAAAAGAATGGAATCTTTTTATAATTCTAAAGTTAAGTGATTAGCTTTGAAGAAAAAAGCAATAGAAAGAATCAATGAGGACCAGAACCACTGAATTTATCTAATAATCTATGACCAGTTGCACAAAAATGCACCCTGTAATCCATTTAAAAATAATAACTGGTTCATTTCAACCCCTGCACACAATGCTTCCCTTTGTCCCTTGTAAGTCTCTCAAATGTCTTATTTTAAAGGAATATATAGTACTCCCGGAAGACATTTTCCCATTTCTATTCTCTCCGACTCCTGCGAGCCCTTGTTCTGTGTGATAAGGCAATCTCCTCCGGGATCTGAGCTGTGTAGTTTCGCACCACGAGTGACAAGGACTCGACTTGAATAACTGCTGTGCGCAGGTTGTAATTATGTCAGCTGGAGTGTTGAACAAGGGGACTGATTAATGTGAGCCCTGGCCCAGGCGCAGTCCCTATCAAAACCTCCGCGCGGGCCAGCAGTGGGGACGGGTTAAAGCAGAGAGACAAAACATGCAGCATCGTCCATGATAGATGAATTGCTCCAACAGTCTCAGGCAGATGTTCCCGGACAGTATAATATACAATTACTCTGCCTTATCACCTTCCCAGGGACAATAAAGCTTCCTCCTTCTATAGCTCATGTGAGTGAAGGCAAAATTAGTTTTACTTTTACAACACTGACTCACTTATCATGTTGCCTTGATTGTGCTTTTACAGCTAAAGAAAACATATATTCCACTTTTAAACTCCAAAGAAAAAGACCTTAAAATAAAACTGAAATCTTGTTTGAAGTCTCTTTTACATTAGAGATACACTGTTTTAAAAGATTGTTTTGTTAAAAAAAAGATGCAAGAAAAGTAATAAAATATGTGTGCATATGTAGTTAAAAACAAGTACAGACATATAACTCAGGAAGATTTGGATTGTATAATCATTACATTCATAACATCATTTTTCAAAAACCAAACAGAAATCATTAATTGGAAAGAACATGTAATTAAAAATATATATGTGCTGATATGGGCTACATATTTCTCAGACAGACATGAGCACAGTTTCCTGAGTCTGAGTTGATTCCCAATGACACAAGCGCACAACCACTACCCTTTTCTCATTCTTCAGGCCTCTTCTCAGGAAGGTTGTGTTCACTGAGGAAAAGGATGCTTGCTTTTGCAGCCATTTTAATAAAACACAGCAAGAGTGTCAGAGCGAATCCACTTCTGGAGAAATACGCTGTTTCTATCACCTTTGTTTGTAATTACAGAAATGGTGCTAAAAATGTGTGCAGAGGTATACTAAACAGAATCTTCTCAATGGGCAAAAAGAAATGACCCTTTGAGTTTTAAAGCTTATAACTTGTTATAAAATAAGTTAAAGCCCCATGTCCAGCCACAACAGCCTTGTGTTGATCATATTTATAACAAGACAAAATAGCAGAGAGTGTAACAGAATCAAAGGATAACCAGACACACGTGAGTGAACGCACAAACAGCCAACATCAGCCTGTGGGGTGATATACATGACTTATTTCCACTTTTTAGTGGTCTAATACAACTGCCGCCAACATTCGGCAGTTCTAATACACCCTAAGTCATGAAAACAAATCATGTCCGTACCTCACCCTGAGGAGTGATTTATCTGCTTTCTCTTTCTATATTATACAGCCACTAACTCCAATGCTCACAAGATCCTTATTACATTTCTCTTAGTATGGCAGACCCCAGTCACATTGTATGTTCTGAGAAATCTGGCAGTTTGTAGAAGCCACAGCAAATTTAAAAATAATTTTCAAAAGAAGTTTTAGCACAATATATTATAGAAAAAAAATACTTCTCATTGGTGAAGACGTTTTATGATGTTCCAGTAATTAATTGGGATAAGTCAAACAAAAGGTAGGTAAAAGCAAATGGAACAGGTTGTAAATGTATGAAAGAGTCCAGTGTCATTACAATAAACAACTCCGGATACTGCAATTGGCTTATGATGTCATCAGAGTGTTTGGTTAGATTTACTGATGTTAGAAAAACTGAGACAACACAAATTATTTAGAACAAGAAAGATGTCATATTTTAACACTACATTTAATGAGTGTTCATTAAATGATCACATAGAACTGTTAGGTAGCAGCAAGCAAAATTTTAAATAAAGTAAAGACAGTTAAAGCCTTCTGTATGGGTGCAAGGAAGGCTCCAGAGAATGCAGTTCTCCATGTGGGTATGGTGAGAGGAGGCTAAGGATTGTACTCCCCTCCATGTCTAGTGTCTGTTTATATAACTTTGAAAGCAACAGTGTCAAATTTGGTGCTGTGTGGCACCCACAGTATACGAACTTCGTTAAATAGGTTGCTCAAAAGGCAACAAAAGCAAATAAAATCAAGTTCCAAAGTGTGGCCAGAGAAGCTGCTGTTCAGGGGTCCCCATCACTCCTGCCCTGGGTTCCATTTTCTTTGAACTCCAAGAAACATGCATTCTTGTTCTAACTTTACTGAAGCTGGCCATCCTCAAGATCTAGAACCTCAGAACCAGGTTCCACACTCACACTTCATTCAATTTCCTGCATGACCGCTTCTTGCTGTGACCTCTCTTTCCTGGAGGCCCCTTTCAGTTCTCCCAGACTATTCTTAATCACACATGTACTGGCTAGCTGTTCTCTCTGATTATTTGCACCCCCATATTTTCTAAAGGCAATTTTATCGACATTATTGCTATCAGGTTCCACACTGATGAGTACTGACATGTGTTCACATGGAGCTCCTGAACGTTGGAAAAGCAGGGTGCCCCAGATCATACTTCCTGTCACATTCCTAAAGGACATTTCCTCTCCAGAAGAGAGAGTCTCATAGATGCCATCATTCACAGAGGCTCTCTGGCCAATGCCCTGAAGGACAACTTCTTTGTCTGCTGCCTGTCTCCATTTGTTCATCAGGTGGGAATGTACCCATCTTCACACTGGCTCCTAATCTGGCCTCATTTTCTGTCTGCAATGGTATTTCAAATGATCTCCCATCTTCTGTTATTTCCCTCTGATTCATTTTTTTGTAGCCCACCAGAGATTTCATAATATAGGGATCGAGTACATCATTTACTGGTTCACATACTCCCTAGCCACCACTGCCATTTGAGCTGAGCATGTCCTCTCCAGCACGGGCAGTGCTGGTGTTCAGACACTTCTCTTATGGCTTAATTCCCTCTGTCCTACAACATAGGCTTCTTGGAGAGAGAAGACAAATTGAAATTGAAGAAATGGTACACTTTAGGAATATAGCACAACAGAACCTTACTTAAAAAATAAACAGAAACTAACATTCTGAATTTGGGGTAACAAAATACATTTCCTAAGTTAAAATGTCATCCATTTTTCACTTCGAATACTGTAACCCAAGAAACAAATTATATTATTTAAGTATAAGCTTTCAACATACACCACATTTGTCCCAATGGGAAAATCCTAACTTGTTTCATGGCACTTTTCACATTTGTTTGAAGTCATCCCTAAGACTGAAGAAACAAAACACTGGAGAAAAGACCATGAAGAGTCAATCAGCACACATTCCAAACCACACAGCAAAGACAGCATTCGAATACAATGACGGGCACAGTGCAAGGTGGAGGCCTCTAGCCAGGGCCAAGCCAAAGTCATAAACAATAAGAAATGGCATTTATGGAGGTAGAGAAAAGATTAATACTGTAGGGGAAATACCAGGTGACATATTAGCTATGGAAGAGTAAATTCTAGCTTATTTAAACTATGCCTCATTTGGAGCTATTCAATAAATGACAGTATCAGGCAGTTTTTGAGTCTAGACCATTTTTACAAACAGAGTAAGAAGATAATGTAAGTATTGAAAAGCCAACAATGAGTTGGTGCTATGTTCTAATAAAAAAGACAGAGTTCCAAGATAAGTAGAAGACAAGGCATTGTCTGCTGTGGGATGTTCTGTATGTTAAATGTGTTGCTCTGATTGGTTAATAAAAAAACACTGATTGGCTAGTAGCCAGGCAGGAAATATAGGCGGGACAAGGAGAGAGGAGAATTCTGGGAAGTGGAAGGCTGAGGCAGGGAGACGCTGCCAGCCACCGCCATGAAAAGCAAGATATAAGGTACCAGTAAGCCACGAGCCAAGTGGCAACTTATAGACTAATAGATATGGGTTAATTTAAGATATAAGAACTAGATAACAAGAAGCCTGCCACAACCATTCAATTTGTAAGCAATGTAAGTCTCTGTGTGTTTACTCGGTTGGGTCTAAGTGGCGGGACTGGAGAAAACTCCAGCTACAATTGTCTGTACAGACGTGCTTAAGGAAAAGTCCCCGTGTCCACACGCTTCATCACCTTGTTCTACAGAAGGAGTTCAATCCATCAGAAGACAGGCCGCTACAGAGACTGCTGAGAGGGGATGCGGACCCCGCTCAACCTTGTCTCAGAAGGGGACCCCCCATCACCATTTTCTAAACATTCAAAGATTTTCTGTTTTTGTTTTTCCCGTGATGCTCATGTAGGTCCCAGAGAGACACTATTTGAGAACATGTTGAAACAAAGGAGATGAGAACAGAATGATACATTTGGAATCCTAGAATTCTGAATGAACTAGTAAAAACTTACAAACTTTTAAGGCCCATCAAAGTCACTGTTCTTTGAATGCCAGGGTGATGATACATACAATACTCTATTGACTGTTGACAGCTCCTCCATGGAGTTACAAGTATGTGCCTAACAAGCTTTGTGGCATGAACTTTCTTCTAACTGCTGGGGATAGAGACAGTGACATGGGAAAGTGTTTTGTTGTGTGATAATAACCCTGGTGCCTGAGGAATAAATTATTATGCAAGAGACTACTGCCCCAAAAATATTTTCTATTTTTTTCATCTCTAAGGCCTTGCTCCCTATCACAATACATACAGATATATCTAACTACCACCCCAGGGACTGTCCATAGTAATTCCTTGTAGAAAGACCATCCCTAAAGATAGCTTTGGCCCTCTATTAATGACTGAAATTGGGATTCAACAACAGCAGGTTAAATAAACATGTTTATCTCGATTCTACTTTAAGAGACAGCAGAGGGAGTGTGTGGTCACTTTGTGTTGGCGATGGTTCTTCTAATTAACCTGTGATCTCAGTGCCGCTTCAGCTGCATCAGTAAGCACAGCCCTCACCTGTGCCGATGAACAGAAGGGGGCCAGGAAGACTGGCTTCATTTAAAGAGAAAAAGACAATTTGTAATTCTTAATGCAACAGAGTCTACTATGAGTCCATGGATCAGTTGTTAATATTTATTACATTTTTGGAATAAAAGTATCAATGTTAACCAAAGTGAAGGGATAAATGATGGGCTGAAACAGCATATAGCCTGCCAGGGTGATACAAATAATTTCAAGTCTATCTATAGGTTTGTGTGTTATAGCAAAGACAGTGAAGTGTGAGTAAGACAAGCTGTGTGTGAAGGCAATGTCAGACAAAACAGAGAGACAACTCAGTCCAGCTAAACACAACTAGAGCCGCGGCATGGATGCATGGGATGGAGACGAACAGGAGCTGCTTCCCACAGGGTGAACTCACTCTCTGTGAACGAGAGAGACAGTTGACAGAAAGGCAAGGCAAGACTTCCACACGTGCAACCTTCGAGACCATTCCTGGATGGATAAAGTTAGGGATGTTGGCTTCATTCTGTGAGGGAACACCTAAGAAAATTCCACTGACACTTACCAGAAGCTTCTACCCACACAGAGCTAGCACTCAGACAAACGCTAGGAGAGGACTGAAGCAGCATTTCTTCACTACACTGACACCTGCCTGTGAAGGGCGGAACTGTGCAGGGGGTAAGCACGCAAGAGCGATCTCCATGCAGGTGGGAACTACTCACAGTCTGACTGATGCATGTTTTCTAAAAGAAATCCAGACTTTGAAGGAAGCCATGCACTCACCATTACCGTATCAAAACTATGAGCCCAACCTAGGCTTCTGGTCTTTCAGAACAACATATGAGGCTCCATCATCGAAAGTCTGAACCATCAAGAGGAGCAGCCGACAGAGCGAAGGGGGCAGAGGAAACTCAGGGAGGACAGAGAAGCAGCAGAGCGTTACTTAAGACAAAAAAGTTTGACTCACAGTTTCTTGTGATCCTGAAGAGGAAGAACTATTTTTAATTAGAGGAAGTAAACAAATAGTTTTAAATGTATATTGTATCTAATATTAATGCCAGATGTTTTCATTTTATAATTTTTATGACTTTCCAGAAAAGAAATTTGAAAAGAAATTGCTCGATTCATTTCACATGTCTAATTTCATTTCTTTCTCTTCTATACAACCATTTTTTCCCTCTCTTACTATTCAGGGGTAAAGCCGAGCAGCACAGGAAGCCATGGGAAGGAAAATAGGAACCGTCTCAGGAGATGATCCAAAAGGAGAAAATTACCCCCTGTGGACTCTGTCTCCCTAACTCAGGATGCTGCAGACACAAATCCCAGACAAGAACAATGAATCCTGCTGTATGCTGAACTGGTAACGACACAGTGCCATAAACATTTGTCTTATATTTAATTATGTGTAGTAACACTGTTTCTAAATGAATGTTATCATCCATGACCTAAAAACATGTTTGCAATTGACATATTTTATAGAAATGCATATATCAGAAATTAAAATAAAATTTCAGGTGGAAGATCGTAACTCTAAGGATTTGGTTAAGTATCTTAAAACTTCCCAAACATGTCAAGTTATAATTAAAAGTAAGACAAAATTCCGCTAAGCTAAAAATATTTATCCCCGACGTTGCTAGTATGGGCACAGACTCCAAACACTTTGAGCAGCAGCCAAGCTCTAGCACTTGGGCCAGATGCCGGCTGGAAAAGCCAAGTCGAGTCAGACGAGCAAGGACAGAGAACCTAGAGTGCACAGGAGAGACCTGCGCGTGGAGGTGCAGCTCTGTTAGTGAGGATGGGCCATCAACTGTCCTTCACTTCTTCCTCATGCAAGAAAGAAAGATGCTCTTGAGACAGGAAACTAATGTGATAACCACATCTCCAGAAAATCCTGGCCGAGTGTTAAATCAGTCATCAAGCAAGAAGACAAAATGTAGACTTAATTCCTGGAGTTTAGCAAAACAATGGTGAGTCCTTAATGTGAGATGGAAATTGTAGAATTTAGAATTTATTGCCTAGCATCATGAGATACAATTATTTCTACTGGAGAATACTTTCATGCTGTTAATTTAAAAAAATCTGTGCATGAATTAAAAATCTAAGAACTATTTTACAGAGCAAGGCACAGCTAAGTTTAGTGGAGCCAAGACAGGTAAATTTTGAGGAAAACCTAAGTGAAACCTTGAGGATATTTCAAGTTCAATAATAGGTACACAATGAAATGGCTTTAAATTTGTTTTCTGCAATTTAATAAACAAGATTTAAAGCACTTACGACTCCCCTTGCCACTTTGAATAGTGTAGTAGGATGAGTTCCATCTGCTGTTGTAGTGTTTAGTGTACTATCTGCTCATATCTCCCACATGAATCTTACCAAAGCAAAAGAAAATTCTATAGGACTGTAAGCTCCACCAAAAAACAAACAAACAACTCAGCGGTAGGCACTTCAGTAAATTCACCTACTCTCATATTCAAGCCAATATCAGAAGTGAAATAGAAACCACTCAGTCACAAATCTGATGGGCAAGTAGAGATTTTATATTATTAAAAACTATACTCTGCCACATGAAAGGTCGGGCTGTCTCTTGTTAATATAGAGATGACAACACAGAACAAAAGAAAAGAAAATGAAGAAAAATGTTAAGACTGTTTCATTTTTGTGTAAAAACAAATCTAAGATTTTGCTACATAAATAATACAGTAGGATTGTGTGCTATGTGTCTAAATTTAGGCTTTGAAATTATAATGTGGAGTAATTAATGCTAAAAAGTTATGAAGTTATGATGGAATATACTGATGTGTAATGGATTAGACTTCTGGATATTTTAGACAGGAAAAGCAACAGAAAGGGGTCCATGTTTACATATAAATAGAATGAGATGTCATTGCCTAAATTAATAATGCAAACTTGAAAAATAGCCCCAGGTTCAAAACACCAATTATAAAATTCTTTTGTAAACAAATCCACACTCATATTTTTCATGAATAATTTTAACTAGTAGTATTAGTGTGCTAATGTTCAATTTATAAAATAAGAAATATATTTTCAAATACAATTTAAATAATATTTCAATTTCTAATGATGGTTAACTTCCTTGCAAATAACAGCTAATATTGGCAAGAAGAGCAGAAGACAGAACAGTTTTGCATATAGAATATACACAGGAAAAGTATTTAAATAGCTGAGTAATAGGATACTGTGGAGGGAAAAGATAAACATATGCATCTTTCTGGAGATATGTGAACATCCTGCTGTGATCACTATGCCCATCAAACACACACAGAAATGTATCACGAGAAGGGAGGCATTTCCTATGTGTCTGCGGAAAGCAATGTTATCATATTCTTTCTGCTTTTCCTCATTAAGAAAATAAAAAAATCTGCTCAAATTTCTACAGTTCATTCGTGCCTTAATATATCTGCTAACTCTTTCAATATTAATGAAATTGTTCACTAGTAAAAGCCAACCACAGCACACAGAAGGCTAAAGATTTTGAGTGAATAAAAAAGCTTCAAACCATTTACTTTCAGAAAATAAAATCATACAAATGTTTTACATAAACACAAAATCAACCTTTACCAAGGACAGGAAATATTTGAAAAAGTGACTTGGTGGATGAAAGTGCCCTGGGTATTAATTTACAGGCCGTGATGACATGCCTGAGAGAACACTATCTACTCCTGATCACGGAGCTCGCAAGATGCAACAGGACAGCGCCAGCAGGCACCAATGAGCTACCAACGTGAATCAGGGTGCTGTGGTACGAGACAAGTTGCACACGGGACACATACTATGACCTTAACCTTAGCAAAAGGTCCAACATTCTTTCAAACCAAGGAAATCAGAAGTATGTGGAAATATATCTATGCATACAAGTATCATGAATCTACCAAAGTGTGACGACGATAATATAAAAAGATTCAGATGATAAACTTTGCACTAGTATTGTCAAAAACCTTCATCCTAAAATCTAAAAATTTATTTTAGTCACTAGCATACAACAAGACTGTGAAGTATGACTATTACTGTCAGAAAAAACTTCTAAAAGGAGCTCAGGTGTAAAATAATATGACATATATATGATATAAAATATAATATAAAATAATATACACATATAAAAATACTTAATATACTGATCATTATAAGTCAGTGTGTCTTGGGGTCACACAAGTGTTACAATCGCGTTACAGGAGAGTGATTTTCAAGTGAGGCATTTTGAAACTGTAAAGTGTCTCAGCAATTATGAGAATTTATTTTGGATTTAATAATTTCTAAGTATTGTAGGAAGTTCTTAAGATTCAATCTGGACATGGATTATAAACAAAATTTCAACACACTATAATGTGCAAGACAAGGGAGCTATACTTAACACTCTGAATATCAAGCTACGAATGAAAGGTGAAATAAAATTGGTCTTTTAAAATATAAAAATGAATGCATTAGCTTCTTACACTGTGGAATTAATGAATCACAAAAGTCTGGTAATGGTAAAAGGTTTTGAACACCGGTAACTCTGCCCACTCTGACACACACACACATACACAGAAAATCAAAGTCAAACTCACAGTGGAGCACAGGTATTTCTGGCACACTTGCCCAAGTGATATCTTATGACATCATGGCAACCATGCTGTTGAACGCACAAGAGGCATGCTTAGCACTCCACACGTCTTTGCTCCAGGCAACCAGAGATTTCAAATGCCTCATGTTGAATTTAAGATCACTGTATGTTTACACAGAGGGTTTTTACTGTCCATACACTTTTTTAAAACTATCATAAAAATGTAATGGTTTAGTTATAAAAAAGACTTAGTATTTTCCTACTATCAGTCCTAGACATGAAAATATTAAATTAGTGTATCTTTGCATTATAAAGTCTTAAAATGCTTGATTTTTACAAATAGCTGTTTGAATTACTAAAATTGCATTAAACATTTTGAATGAATTTTGGGTTGGGAAAAATTTCCAATAATTTCCAAAATAGGCCTAAACGTTCTTTTCCATTCTGCACTATGTATTTGTGCAGGGTGGTGCTATGAGTATTGAAGTCTATAAAGTCAGAATATGATCAATTCTGAAAAACAGTGAAGATGCTCCCCATGCAGCAGTGTCATCCAAGCAATATTATTGATGTAATAAAAATAAATAAGCACACCTCTCGTTAGGATGCAAATTGCTCTTTTCTTAATGTAGAAATATGTGTATAACAAAAATTTCTTTAAATTATCTTTTAATATATATTAATCAGTAAAATGTGATCTGTATACTAATTTAATATACACATACATCCCGAACTCAGTACCATACTTGGGCAAAACTGGTTACAAGTGGAAAAAGCTTAAGAAGCCTTGCTTTTTTTTTTTTTTTGTAGACTTCTTGCTTCCGTTCTTCAAGGCTGCTTTTAGTTTGTTGGCAGTCCCAATATTTGTTTTTTATTTTTTATTTATTCATTTTTTTCTTGCTTTATTCTTTTTTTATTATTTTATTTTATTTTATTTTATTTTATTTTATTTTATTTTATTTTACAATACCATTCAGTTCTACATATCAGCCACGGATTCCCTTGTTCTCCCCCCCCCCCCCCCCCCCCCCTCCCCCCCCCCCCATCCCCCATTCCCACCTCCTCCAGGGCAAAACCTCCCCCAAGGACTGAGATCAACCTGGTAGACTCAGTCCAGGCAGGGCCAGTCCCCTCCTCCCAGGCCGAGCCAAGCGACCCTGCATAAGCCCCAGGTTTCAAACAGCCAACTCATGCACTGAGCACAGGACCCGGTCCCACTGCCTGGATGCCTCCCAAACAGTTCAAGCTAATCAGCTGTCTCACCCATTCAGAGGGCCTGATCCAGTTGAGGGCTCCTCAGCCATTGGTTCATAGTTCATGTGTTTCCATTCATTTGGCTATTTGTCCCTGTGCTTTATTCAACCTTGGTCTCAACAATTCTCGCTAATTGGACTCCCGGAGCGCCACCCAGGGCCTGGCCGTGGATCTCTGCATCTGGTTCCCTCAGTCATTGGATGGGGTTTCTAGCATGACAATTAGGGTGTTTGGCCATCCGATCACCAGAGTAGGTCAGTTCGGGCTGTCTCTTGACCATTGCCAGCAGTCTATTGTGGGGGGTATCTTTGTGGATTTCTGTGGGCCTCTCTAGCACTTTGCTTCTTTAAATGAAGACCACATGAGAATAGGAAGTCTTGCTCTTAACTGTACTGGTCTGGGCCCCCTTTCCACATACTTAAGAAAAAAATAATAATAAATGTTTATCTAGTTCTAGCTCTGTTCTGGTGTGGTGTGCGCATGTGTGTGTGTAGTGGGTAGGTGTGTGCGTGTGCGTGTGAGTGTGTAGTGGGTAGGTGTGTGTGTGTGCGTGTGTGTGTG
>CABHPH010132595.1:0-15098 GCA_902168325.1 Peromyscus nudipes | reverse complement strand
TGTGTGTGTGTAGTGGGTAGGTGTGTAGAAACATATTTGGTAGTAAAGGAATGAAATCCAGTGTGAGGCTCCGCCACTCCTGCTGTAAATGGTCACTCTTAATTATATAGAAGTTCACTGAGCTGTATCTTTGGGTCTGGTTAATTTTGGTATGTGGATTTTATTATTACTTGCAATTTTTTATCATAAAATTTAAAATAAAGTAAGTAATATTATAGTCATCCTACCAAATTCTATGAGGGGGGAAACAATTGGAAACATACTTAATATGTAAGTTATTATGAAGACGATTAACATTATTAGTAAACTAGCTTCCCATTTACGAAAATGGTATTATGTATCATGACTTATTTGTATATTATTTTTTAAAAAAATGTTTTATCAGCTGAAAATGAAATTTTGTGGTGGAGAGTTTACCTAAAACACCCAAAGCCCTTGTCTTGATGCTCAGTAATATAAGAAAAATGTTTTATGGCACTTATAGCAAATGTTTTAGAGTTTTTTAAAGCAATGTCTAGATATTTGGGTTCCTGGGTACTATTATAAATGGTATCATCTTTTCAAAAATGATGTATTTATTTAATAGTGTGTATATGTTTATGTCTGAGTATGTGTGTGTCCGTGTGTCCGTGTGTCTGTGTGTGTGTGTGTGTGTGTGTGTGTGTGTGTGTGTGTGTCTGAGCGTATGTGTGCACAGAAACGAGACAGATGTGCACAGGGCCTGAGCAAGGTCACAAGTGCAGCCATGAGAGCTAGGGCATTTGTGACTTCTAGACAGTCCCTCCACTCCACAGTGCACCCGCCATTTGCCCCACTGTATTGCAGTTTGGTTTCTTCTTCCCAATTCTTGCCCTCATACCTGCTAGAAATACTCTCTCTTTGTATTTCTCAGAGGTTCAACCTCCAGACAAATGTTCCCAGGCTTTCATCTCCTTAAAGAACACACACTAAGTAGTCGCTGTGTTCCAGGCCAATCAGAGGTCTTAGGAGAACATGAAAACCACGAGATGGCCTGCACAAGTAGAACGCCCAGTGTCTCCACTACAGCAACACTTTCCTAAGCAAGAAGTACTTGTAACTGGGAAGAGTTTAACAAGTCGGATTAGACAACCTCACTGTGTGTGAAAGCTAAGGTCCACAAGGACCCTCCCTATAAGGCAGGCTCATTAATAAGCAGTATCTTGTGAATGATGTAGCTGTGCTGAGCCTGAATCCTTACAGCTTGAGCTTCCTCACGTCCCTCTGCTGTGAGCAGGCCCACAGTGAAGACTTAACCTGGGTGCTGTGGCTACCCAAGAACGGCACAGAGAGCTTCCCCACAGTAAGCTCCTTGCTGTGTCATATGCTTTCTCTTAAGCTATAGTGAAAAAACATTACCGATTTACACTGTGTTTGTTATGAATGAGAACCACTTCCATCAATTTATATGGATCTTTGTATACCGTCTCATTTGAAACACCTCTACCACTTAAAATAATGTGAAAACTACAGTTCCAGAGAAGGATTGCTGGTACAGAAAGGTAGTTACAAAGTGTTTAAAAATGAGAATGAAAATTGATACTCAAAGAAAGAAAGTCCTCCTCCAAAATCAGAACAAAAGCCTTATGCACAGGGTATAAACTAAAGCTTTAATCCAAAGCAAAGTGTAGTAAGGAACATTTTTTATCATTTTCTAACTGTGTTTCTCCTTTACAGGTAACACAACTATGGTATAAGCTCTGCAATAAGGTTAAATAGGCTTGAAAATGTTTTTTAACAGGCCACATATTCATCAGGAGATTAGAATTTCTAGGGCTACCTCTAATTAAATCACCATTTCCCCAAACTTCCAAGAAATACCACTCTAGTGTTATGTGTAGACAGAACCCATAAAATGTTGAATGAATAAATAATTAATGAATGAAATATATCTGTAATATCTCTGTTCTATTCAATGACCTTTCACATAAAAATTAATGCAATAATGTGGATGATGATCGAGATTGTGGCAATATATTTGCCAAATGCACAGGTTACCTCCACAGTCACACAAAAATCTGCTTTTTGAAGAAATCTCCAAGTTCAATACAGATATCCTAATACTCAATAGAAGGAGACTTTGTATTTCTGTATCATGGTATAGGTGGTGTGTGGCAGTCAGAGTGGAAAGCTTCAGCCCGAGGGGGAATCTCTTCGCTAACACAGGTACCACTCAGTTGCCTATAGTCCATCTATCACAGACCGCCAAGGAGGTCAAGCTCATGTTCCTCTTCTCAGGCAGCTTGACCTGGCAACAAGCTCTATTTCCCATTCTACTGTCACCATGCCTCTCTCCATGCACCTTGCTAGCACCTCTTAGTCGCCACAGACGCCAGGGAGTGGACCAAAGAACAGATCTCCAAAATGCTTTCAGCACTGAAAAGCAACTGCCACTTCCTCTTGGAATAGGCACCGTGCAAACCGACACCGAGACACCTCTTAAAGTACAGGCGAGATTCGGGACTAGGTCTGGGCCCAGAGACGTCCTTTTCTACATTCTCCGAAGGCTGCTTTATTGACCTCTCCAGTCAATGTTATAAAAGACTCAAGCACTAGTGGTGAAATTGCACTGTAACAGGCAGAAAGCACTTCTTACGTCATCTTCACCGTCACACAAAGCTTCGCTCAAAGTCAAGGTCGTACCACATACTTGTTGAACAGTGGATTGTTCGCAATAGACCCTAAATGTGAGCAATGAAATAAATACCCAGAACATGGGAAAAAAGGATTATAAACCTAAGCATTACGATTGTAAAAACGGAAGTTTGTATATAACTTTATCATGTGGAAGTACGCTATCATCAGTGTGTCCACACACAGGATACGCAACACCCTATGTAAATAAGGGCTGTGCTATAAAGGCATCAGTGAGGTTGGCCAATTGTAATAAAGAATCTAGGGGCAAATGAAGGAGTTCTCCAGTGGAAGGAAATGGGTATATTAAGAAAATCTATCACCTGCCTTCTCAGTTTTACAGTGAAGCTAAGACTGTTCTGAAAAATGTCTGTTTTTTAAAACTTGACTGAGATTAGGAATTACAGACCTTGCCTAACGTGCACCCCCATTAAAGTATACGAAAACAGATTAGAATAGCTAAGTTCTGCCAGGTTCCAACTGATTATGGCGGCGCTTCTGACCTCATTACCTGTAGTCACACCAAGGGCACCTGTAGGGCTTCTCTCCAGTGTGCACACGCTTATGACGAGTCAAGTGTGACTGGGTTGTAGAGGCGAAGTTACACTCATCGCATTTGAAAGGCTTTTCTCCTGTAACAAGAAACACATAGTATGAATATTAAAAATATTAAAAAAATGAATATTAATTGGACATGAAGTGTCCAAGCTTAGTATTAACACATAAAAAGCTTATATCTATAAAACATTACAAATATTATTTGATACAATCCAGAAATTTAGGAAAGCTAGAGGATATTACTGACTTTTTTAAAATTGGCCATTAGCAAGGTACATAATATACTGTACAAACAGGACTCTAGGTTATAAGTAGAGGCTAGGACTCTGGAATAATTTTATAAGCCATGATACATGAGAGCCATTCCAAAAATCTCAGTGAGGTTAAAAACATGGCCAATCACACAAGAGACATAAAGTTCGATGTAAGATGCAAAATATAATAAATTTCTAGCATTAATTATAAAGAAAAATGAAATGAAGCCATTACTGAAATAAGTGTTAGAAGCAAAAGGAATTATAACTATGGGGTAGAAGATACGAAGCCTCCAAAGAACAAATGATGCAATGTTAACTCTATGCTAAGATGTGCAAATAAATCCTGAATCGACAGGGCCAGGGTGGACAGAAGTGGAGCCTCGGGGCTAGCCTGTGACAAAGTATGGAGCTCATACAACTGGTGGTCTCCTCTACCTTCTCCTCCACTCACTCAGACAGTTTCCCATTTCACTTGCTACAATGCTTGGTAAGCAACTGACCCAAGGCTACTTAATTTCAATGAATATAAATTCAACTTTGAAACTTAATACAACCCAGCCACTGAAAAAAATGTTTTAGTATTGTTGGAATAGCTTAGAAATGTGAACCTATTTTTTTTTTAAGTACAACTTTTATCAAAACTATAGATTATATACTTTGGATGCAACTTTGGTCTTTGAATTGAAATGTGCTAGAAGCATAAAATGCATGCCAAATATAAAAATTTAAGTACAAAGAGTAAAATAATGCTAATAATGTCATAATAACTTTATTTACAAATGATTATCATGATATTGCTGGTTAATAATTATAAACACCATTTTACCTGTGACTTTTCCCTATTTTGTGGTAGCCAGCAAACGTGTGTATGTTACAATGCATTTCTACTGACAAGGATGAAACAGTGAACACCTCACTCCTGTGCTCCTCATACAGGTGATGTCGGCAACAGGTTCTTTACCAGGCAATTCTACATCTACACCACATTAATGTCATGTTTCAACAAGCCCACGTGTTACTTCTTATTTTCTAGCTTTTCATGACAGTACTCTACGTATACTCATCTATTTAAAACTGAAGGAAAGTTCCTTCCTTTCTGTGTACGTGTCTGGGAACATGTGTTTATGCGTGTAAGTGCCTGTCCACAGCTCAAGGGATAACTTCTCAGGAGCAACTCTCTCTGTCCACCACGTGGGCTTGGTGGCCAGCACCTACACTTCTGAACCTTCTCATCAGTCTGAATAATAACTGAAGGGCTTTGGCAGGCCTTGCCCTTCTCCCCTATTCCCTCTGCTGTGCTAAAAACTGTTAGATTACATTCCTAAAGGTAGCCACCAAGGTCCATTCCCTTGTTTGGCCTCCTCCTGACTACCTCCTGACTACCAAGGTCCAGATACCCAACTACTGAAATCCAGCAATCAAAAGGCCCCTTTGTTTCACCTAATTAACATGCCCAATTAAAATTAAATACCCCATCGTAATGCGGAGTTTCCCCTTGTACCTTTATAAACCTCCATTTTCCTATGGGCCACAGCTGTCTCCTCTCTACCCAGAGGTAGTCCTTGGTCCTCCAGGACAATTCCCCTACCTCCTCTTCCTGGCTCCCTTCCCCTCTATCTCCTGTCTTTGTCTCTTATTCCCTGCTCTCTGTCCCTTTGGGGAAAAAAAAAATCTCCTTTGTGCTGACAACTTGGTCTTGGGGTTCCTGAGTCAATACTTATCCTTTCAATAATAATTGAAAGTATTATTAAAGTATTAAAGATACTTATTAAAGTACGTTTGCCCCAAAGTGACCTGGTAAAGATACCTATTCTACATTATCTCAGTCTTCTTACTTGGCCTCACACATCGTTGCACAAATATTTAACTTATACCCACACATCCTGCTTGACGGTATTTATCTCCCTGGAAGCAGAGAGGCGTGGGCTGGGTGAAGCCAGATGGACTGGAGTCCTGGTTTTGCCCCATCTCACTTGCTAACTGTCAGACTACCTGAGAAAGACCAAGAGGATAATACCACCAAAATGCAGGATAACTGTAAAGATTTCAATGACAGAAAAATAAGAGAAAGAGCACCCTGAGCAGAGTCTCGAGCGACCACTGCTGAGACACAACAGCCACAGCCTTGCCTAGAGAAGAGAGTGGCACAGAAGTGTCTCTCACCACAAGCGGGGTCAGTAGGCAGATAGGCCGTACACAGCACTAACTGGTGGTTTACACACGTAATGAGGAGGACTGAAAGCTACTATGTTGTAGATCTTATCTAGAAATCACTGTATTTGATTTATTCCAGTTTAAAAAAAAATCAAAGAGCATCTACAAAGCAGAATAAAAGAATGTTTATTTAAAAAGATTTTTCTCTTTAAGATAAATTTCATCTTTAAAACAGGTCTAAGGTCACTCTTTGCTCTTCATTCCTAAACCTTTGGTCAAGCAACTTAAGACACAGATAACACGATTAAAATGACTGACAAAACACACAGACACACACACACGGACACACAAAAGCACTCCTTATAATAACGTACGCTCATCATAGTGGCGGGGCTTGATTTAACACAAGGAATGATATACAATATCCATATTGTATGTCTAATGGAAAGTAATATTATCTGTTTAAATTTAATTGAAGAATATTCTGCTCCTGGAAATAGATAAATAACTACACATAAGCATAAGAGTAAATATAACGCTTATTTTCAGAGCTGAATTTGTACACTAAAAACAGCACTTTTAATTGAACATCAATGCCAGCGTGCAGTATACATGAAAAGGAAGCAGCAGCAAACACATGCTGGTTATCTATCTAATTTGATATCATCTGTATGTGAGACACACAGTATTTCAAAAGGGGGTCATTGGCAATTTTATAGTACATAAACCTAGTTTTTTCAATTGATGAAACCACCAACAAAATTAAGATAATGAACATGGTTTGCCCACAAAGGATTCCTTGACCTGCCATACATAACCCTGATTGTTGGAAGTCCAAATCTTACCTGTTTTCTTCTATTATATGATAATCATTATCTTCTAGAATTTTATATAACGAGTGTATACAGTATATTTTGTGGGGGATATCTTTTACTACACACAATTACTGTTTTTTTATTCAGCTACAATGCTAGGACATAAATTATTTTCGCCTTGGGGAATATATTGATTATATCATGGCTTGCTTCTGTTTCTAATTCAGTGGTTCTCAACCTGCGGATCGCAACCCCCAGAGGGTCGCATATCAGATATCCTGCATATCAAAGATTTACATTATGATTCATAGCAGTAGGAAAATTAGAGTTATGAAGTAGCAACAAAATAATTTTATGGTTGATGGTCAGCACAACATGAGGAACTGTATTAAAGGGTCGCGGCATTAGGAAGGTTGATAACCACTGATCTAACTGAAGGACATCTGAGTTTTCTTTATTTTTCTTCTTTTTTTTTTTTTTTTTTTTTTGCTACCACAAGTGAATTTAGTGAATTTGGAATAAACTATCAACAATAGGCAAGCCTATTGCTTGGGCATTGCATGGATATATGTTTCCTTTTGTCTTGGGTAAATTTCCAGAAGTGGTATGGCAGTATATATTTATCCTGGGGTGGATACAAAGTATTTTCTGAAACCATTCAGCACTTTACATTTTCTTAACTGCATACCAGAGTGTCCATAATCTGATGTGGTCAGTGCTTTAACCCTGCATTTCCCAATGGACAGTGACATCTTCCCATGTAGAGTTTAATGGCCATTACTTCATACCCTTTGGTGAGTTATCTACCTAAACCATCTGACTTTTTTACTAATTTGCTGTTTGCTTCCTCAGTGGTGTTTTGAGAGTTCTGTTATGTTCTAGATAGAAATCCTGATCACATTTGTGATCTTAACATATTTTCATCTAGCCTGTGAGTCATTTCCTTCTCACTGCCATTAGTGATTACTTTTATATAGAGCTTTTAACTTATTAATTTGTAATTTTCATTTATTTGTTCATTTGTAAAGCATGCTATTACCATAATAATGAAATCCAAAGTCACGTATATTTTTTATAGAATTTATATACAGTTTAGATTGTGCAATTCTGAGTTAATTTTGTATACAATATGAAGTATGTCTTAAAGCTCATTTTATTGAATATAAATACCCAGTTAATCTAATATTACAAGCTGAATGGTTTAAACTATGTAAATTTCCTTTTAAAAATCGACTGATAACATAGGTATATATTTTGATTTTGTTTCACTGATGAATCCATCTACCTTGATGCTAATATCTGATCCTGATCGCTCCGACTATTTTAAGTTTGGCCTGGAGGCCAGGAACTCTGTTCTTTCTCAACCTTGTTTGATTATTTCACACTTTTGTATTTTTACAAGAATTTCGAGTTAGTTTTACTGATTTACTAAAGAAGGAGTTTGCAGGGCTCAATGTGGCAGGAGCCTAAGTCTTAGCGATATTAGTTCTTTTGATTGGTACTCGTCATGCACATATACATTATATACATATACAAGCAAACACACACACACACACACACACACACACACACACACAAAGGAAATGAGTAATTTGTTCAGGAAAAATACAGTACAGAAAAACATACCTTCATGTTTATCAGTATTACTACATAGCAAAAAGGTTAATCCAAATACCCAAACTGTGAAGACTCAAAGGAAATCTTAAAAGTTTGAAATAAGAATTTCAATTTATTAAATATCTGATAATTGTTTGAAAAGAGAAAGCAGTCTAAATATGGTATGTAAGCCTGCTGTGTTAGAGTTTTTCCCAATTTTTAAAATCTAAAATATAATCACATCATTTCTCTCCTCTCTTTCCTCCTGCCAACCTCTCCCAACCTATCCCATGCCCTCACCATGCCTCTCAAATGCATAGCCTCTTTTTCTTTAATTATTAATTATTGTTTGAGAGAGAGAGAGAGAGAGAGAGAGAGAGAAGAGAAGAGAAGAGAAGAGAAGAGAAGAGAGAGAGAGAAGAGAGAGAGAGAGAATATGTGTCTAAGTACAAGGCTAATCACTTGGTATTGGACACTCAGGGAGCTCATCTCTGGGGAACACCAATTCTTTTTCTCCCAGCAGTCCTTAGTTGCCTTAGTTCTTTGTCTAGGGGCAGGGCTTTGTGAGAGATCCTCCTTTCCTGAAGAGGTCTTGTTAAAAGTACTGATGGGAATACTACTACTGACTTGTCTATCATTCTGAAGCCAGAGTTAACTGAGTTAATACAGTAATTATTCACTGATAAGGATAAGTCAACAGAGACTTAGACACACACCAGTTTAAACCCCGGACAACACTGCAGTCCCAGCTACTTGGGTGGGGGAGTGAAAAGGCATCACTAGAGTCCATAAACTCAAGGCCAGTCTACGCAACAGTACTGAAAACCAGAGGGTAGAACAAGGAGAATTTCTGTTGCTCTTGTAACCACACTTAGCAGTTTTCCCTGTGCAACAGAACTTACCCTATTGGGCTGTTGTTTCCATTTCATAAATGCTTTCTTTTACAAGCATTAATCTTGCCCAAAATACCCAGTAAGAAACACTTTGCCTCTCAGACCTTCCTGATAGGAAAGGAGAAAGAACAGAGAGACACCAGGACAGCTTGTTGCCGTAGTGCCGTCTTTTTGTGTGTCAACCATCTGTCAGACCGGCCAACCACATCTCCTGGAAATCACACTTCACATTCCTTAGGGTGGACTGGGGGTTATTAAGCTGGCCAGGTCTCTCCAACTGCACGTGAGGATTGGTGCCTGTGCCCTTGAATCAAGGGTCTCTGACAGGTGATAAAAGTAAATCTCAGAATGGAAGATGTTTCGTGTCAGCCCCCTAGACAGCCTGCATTTCAGTCAGGAATTATTTACGCCATGTGGAACACTTTGGATACCTATCCCTTTCTGAACCGCTTGTAATTTGCCTGGACACTGTGGTAAAAAGGTAAACCATGTCAAGACAGACACATCAAAGAAATATAGATTTCAAATGTACCATCAAGTCTAGCCTCGGGGAAAAAGGTGTGCGTTGCTTAAACATTTTAAGTCCAACATAAAAGCTAAGTGCCTAGACTGAGTTGGACTGAGCTGTTTGTGGAGGCCAAGTCTCTTAAGAACTGACTTTGGTATTAAAGAATCATGTTTGATTTGTGCCACAGAGGCAGATAAATGCCAGAAAGACAGATACCTCTGTCTCTGAGACATTGTCCTGTATGGTATAAAGTTAATAGCAAAGTAATAAGGAGCCTCTGGACCTGACATAAAATATAAAGTTGTGCCGCTCGATGCAGGCTTCCCGATCGATCCATCACCTGGACCATCTGGGATCGTAGCATTACGGCCTCCACTGCAGGGCAAGGGGACACTGCTGCTGGAGGGGTGTCACAAGGGGGTCTGCTATCCCCTAGAGCCACATTGGATGGGACAGGAAGGCAGAAATGCCATGGAAATCACAGAACTTTGAATTACCAATGAGCTGAAAACATGAATAAAACACCGTATGACCACATGGTTTCTACATATATATCCAACTCTCTCTCCATCTGCCATACAAGTACAGCTGGTACCCACACAGCTTACCTTATATCGAATCCTTACACAGGAATTATACAATGAATGTACAAGTGGTTTATGTTTTTTAAAGTTATACTTTCAACATGTTAGAAATCAAAAATTTACCTTCATTTTAATGTCTATTATCCCTATAGAAATTTCATCCCAATAAGCTCAAGATTTAAAAGCAATGAATAGGAATCATTTTCATTGATCCTGAAAATATTATATTGAGAAGTGAAGCTGCCTGTATCTGTATAACATGGCATTTCAAGAATTCCAATGGTCTATAAGTAATATATTTAAATTTTCTTCTTTATTCTCAAGAATTTAATTCACGTAATAAATGCAGTAGGCCCATATATATTCTCCACTTTTCCCTAATTCCCACATAGCATCCTAACATGTTCTACTCCAACTTTATGTCTTTTGTTTTTTTAAATAACCTCCTAAGTCCAGTTAGAGTTGCTCATGTGTGCTTGGTATGAGCCCATCTGCTGGAGCGTGGGTGGAATCCTACCAGCGGCCACACCCTCAGGATGTTTCTCTCCTGAGTCAGGGGTGGACCTATGAATTTCACCCCACATGGACTGTGACTGTAAAACTCAACTGTCCCCATGGTCCATAAAGGAAAGTATCATATTTAGTTACCAGTTTGGTTACCATATGAACTTCATTAATAAAGTCTTGATGGCAGAAAAAATGTGGTTCTACTGATACTATAAAAGAAAATTGTCCTGAGACAATACTACCCTAGACACATGTTATTTAGAATTATCAGAATGACTATTTGTGAGACCACTTTCTTTTCCTGTATCATGAAAAGTGAATAACATGGGATAGGCTATCCTCCACCTCCGTATTTACTTCTCATGTTGTGTCTTTGTTGTTACTCTCTCTTAACATCAAGAATAACTGCAACAGCATGGACTTCCCATCACACAGACTTATAGACTGATTGATAAATACAGAAGACAGGCAAAGAGACAGAAGGGTTATAAGCAAGTAGGCAATGGGTAGGGCGGTATGACATAGGGAGAGAACAGAGAGGGTCCAACATGGGCTTTCCAGGACCCAGGCAGGAGGGTAAGACAGGGCTTTGCAAACAGATATCAAACAGCCTCAAATATCTGGTCTTGGGTCACTTGATTTTTTTTTATCCACT
Organism: Peromyscus nudipes; assembly: GCA_902168325.1. Taxonomy (NCBI): domain Eukaryota; kingdom Metazoa; phylum Chordata; class Mammalia; order Rodentia; family Cricetidae; genus Peromyscus; species Peromyscus nudipes. The sequence continues at coordinate 3,919 of CABHPH010132595.1, read as the reverse complement.
TAAGATAAAGTTCATGAGGATATCTGGAGCCTTAAATATACAGATGACTACTTTTTAAGCATATAACAAGAGACAATCTAATATCTATACACTCTGTATTTGTGATGTATATGAGGCCTATAGAAGTTTTCATTTGCAAAAACCAGGAATAAAGAGGAGAGCAAAATATTAGGCCAACAGTGCTTGGGCATCTAACATCTTGCCTCATGTCTGCAGAGAGAAGCCAGGAGCAGACTCAATACTGACCTGTGTGCTGCCGGCGGTGTTTGGTGAGGGCGTGCCGGGTTCCACCGGCAAAGCCGCAGAGGTCACAGAGAAACGACTTCTCGCCTGTTGCAACAATAAACAGATGAGGGACTGCGGAGGTCACAGATCATTAAAACATATCTATCAAGCCTTTCAGGGTTACTAATTCCTCCAATCAAATGTTTCCATGTAAATATGTCAAATGGGAATGAAATTACCACTGCGGTTTATTGACTGTGATAAAATCTGAAAAGCACCACTGAACATAATTACATACTTGTCAGACCCATAAAAATTAGCTTTATTATCAATGGAATGGTTTTGTACAACTTCATTTCTAGTAGATGTCTTCCAGATGGGGCTGCTTTATGCACTTGAACAGTTTTTATGCATATCCTGATTTTTTACAATTCCCATACATCTGGCCTTTCTGAGCTGAGTAAAGATTGCTTGGAATAGTTAATATACAGTATATAGAACTCTGCTTAAATAAAATATATTGAATTTTTTAACAACCTAAGAACACTGAATTGGTTTTACTTGATTCTATCAGGATCTTCCTTAATCACCTTACACTTAATAATTTGAATTAAATTGTTTCTTTGAACAGAATGAGGATCCAAAGGAAATGAAAACTCACGTTACTTAGTACCAGGAGACACTCAACGCTGTTTGTGTTTCTTGAATTTTATGGTATAAAAATGAAGTCTAGGGATTGGTAACAAACATCTATAAAAATTCGTATCCCTCATCTTCAGGGATAGCTCTGGACTGGAAACTTCTGCAGAATCAAAGGTATGTTTGGCAGATGTGAGCTTGCTAAGTGTGCAAAGCATTTTACACACGCTGACTTCTTGACCTATAGAGTCTATAAGGACTACATGTCATTCTACTGTAGCATATTTAGCCAACAAGACAATTCATCCCATAGACTCACAATGAAGGGCAAAATAGAATAAAATGGAGAGATTAATCAAATTGTAAAAGACTTCTCCAGAAATAAAGTAAATCATTTGTATCCATCTTTATTGACTTCAGTCACTAAAACTTTAAAGTGACAAGTTCCCCATAACAGGCCTGCTATATTGTATATCTGGGGTTTCACAACAAATTTAGTTGGCAATGCATCTGCAAATAATAACTGTATCTCTAAGGTTAAAATAACCAAACAAAAAAATGACTGTAGCAATTAAAGAGCAGCCCTTCCCTTAAGAGTGTTTCCAGTTTTCCAAAGTTAAAGGAAGACATGAAGACGCCCTTAGACAGAATGTGTCCAATTTTATTTCCAGAGATGTTCAGATGGTCAATATCATTCAAAAGACAAAGTTAAAAAGAATGCTTTTGCTATCCTTACTATCCTTAATAGTAAGGGTCACTTAATTCCTTGATATCATTTTTTTTCCATATAGGAAAAATAGAGTAGATGGGCTGTGAAGAATAAAGTTTAATTATAATCACTCATCTAATTATTTAATCAATTTAAAATATAAATCTTTTTAACTAGCCATAATATCAATTAAATAACATGGAAGTAGCCCTTTTTAACTAAAAAACCAATTTGTTTCTAAATATTAGCATTTATTTGTTTTGTTTTTTTAAGACAGGGTTTCTCTGTGTAGTTTTGGTGCCTGTCCTGGATCTCGCTCTGTAGACCAGGCTGGCCTCCAACTCACAGAGATCCGCCTGGCTCTGCCTCCCGAGAGCTGGGATTAATGGCATGCACCACCACCGCCCAGCATATTAGGATTTTTTTTTAAATGTGGAAGCAAAACTCTTTTCTACAATTTACTCATCACCAGTTTTGCATGTACTGGAGAAAACAGCTGTTCTTATGCATGCACAGGGGCATAAGGACTGTAGTGTAGAAATGTGTTTGTGCCCTGTGCACACATGCACATGCATGCTATGAAGGGGAGTAAATATGTCTAAGGAGGAGTGAGCATCCCCCATTCTAGACAAGCATGCTGCCATCCTTCCATTTACACAATCTTTGTGACCTATTTCTTTCTTGCAAAACAAACGTATTAACAAACATAGGAGAAAACTGGCAGAACTGAACATTCTCTATATGTGTTCATGCTGCACATATTAAGGTCTACTCTTTTTCCTATTTATGGTATACACATATGAAAAGGCCAAATTATTCATTTTCCGGATGATTTGATTCTAGAAACATTAGTAACCTTGATTTTTCCATGTGTAGGAGTTTATCTAAGGTGGTAGTCTCAGATGTACTGTATGTCATATTTACCTTGGTAGCTTGATTTGTTTTCAAATTCAATTTTTACTTGCTTTTTTTTTTTAAAGAGATAGAGTGGAGGGGGGTAACTGTTGAACAGTGGGCCAAGAGTATTTTGAGAAAAGAAATTAAAGAAAAACTCAATGAGATACTTTCCTCAACCAAGAAGGGGTTCTTTTAATGTATCATATTTAAATGATAACAGAGATTTAATGGAAGACTTCTTTTAATAACAACTTGAATTAGTTTCAAGTGTGCCATTTTGCATTCAAACGTAGAAAGACATGGAACCGATCCTTTATTTTCTATTAGAAAACAGCCACTGTCCCCTATCTCTCATTATGGTGCAGACTACAAGACCTAACAACAAAAATCCATAGTATTGATCCAGCCAAGTCTCCACAATTATTCTTTAGAAGGAAACGCCGACGATAAATTACATCTGCACTGGCTTTTCATCTGCTGTTCGATATAAGTGATCTCTCAGGGCAGGCTGGAGACCTTAAATCGTCAACACCCTTGTCAAGGAAGCTAAGGAGGCCTGGGCTTCCCACAAACTGCTTCAGGAGAACTTTCAACCTATAATTTCTAACAATAATACAGGATTCACAACAATCAGAAGAACATTTCTGAATGCTGATTAAAATTTATTATTTTTTCCTACAGGGACTATATCCTGAGTAGTGCAAAGAGAAAGAAGGCCACAAAAATACTGAATAGCTGATAGTACCAGATAGTGATATGAGGTGAATACTCAAACAGAAGATCACCATGAAGCACTGGGCCCATTGTACTAAGATTATGAAAAGCCTATCATACACTAAGCACCTGACCATAGGATATCATGGGATATGCGTTAATAACAGTCCCAGCTGAGCAGCCTCAGAACCATACTCCACAGACAGAACCTCCAGATGGCTAAGTTATATTACACATGGTTATTTTTAATGTATTCAAGGAAACTTTATGTGAATGTGAGTTTTTTAAAAACAGTTTTCTGAAGACACCTAGTAATTCAATTCAGATTAGCCTCTGAGTTTTAAGAATGATTCTTTCCTGAAGAGAGATACTCTATAGCTTCTACTTAGGAAATGGTACATAAAACTAAGATTCAGTATGTTTAAAAGTTAGGGATTTAGATTATATCTACAATGAAATAGAAGACCAGTTCTCTTTAAAAAACAATGTGCCAGTGTGACGAGGGTGGCATCTAAGAAGCTAAGTGTGAACATAAACAATAGAAATGAGCTGTCAAATCTGAAGCTGTACTGCTTAAACACATGCACACACACAAAACTCATACTAAATTGTCACATTAAAGACACTCTAAGCAACACTGCAAATGAAAGAATAAAAAACATTTTCATGTGCAGTTCCCATTACCTTAATTTCAAATACAATTACCCTGATCTCTGCAAGAAGTCATGTTTAACA
>CABHPH010132594.1:8081-18682 GCA_902168325.1 Peromyscus nudipes | reverse complement strand
ACACACAACAAATTAGAGGTCATTAATTTGAATGAAAGCAAAGTGGAGCAGAAATGATGTAATTATCGCAAAAGAATAAAATAATTTAAATGAATGAATTGTCTAACGCTGCGGCAGGAAAAGGAAAGTGGGTACATGGAATAAGCTCTACCCTAGAAGACAGGCAGTGTGTGCCTGGGGAGGCATTGACACTGTATTCATCCTGTGTCAAGTTGTTCTATGGAGCTGGCTCTGAAGGTTCCCAACTGAAATTCTATCATTTGACAGACCAGACTAGGCTAGAGAATGAGACCCTTCTTTAAAAAAAAAAATCCAACAAGATCAGAAACAAAACCTGTAAACAGAGTCCACAAAAAAATCTGGTCAATGAATTGTGTATGAGTGATTCTTTTTTTTTTTTTTTTTTTGGTTTTCGAGACAGGGTTTCTCTGTGTAGCTTTGTGCCTTTCCTGGAACTCACTTGGGATACCAGGCTGGCCTCGAACTCACAGAGATCCTCCTGCCTCTGCCTCCCAAGTGCTGGGATTAAAGGCATGCGCCACCACCGCCCGGCTGTGATTCTTTAGAGCATTGTTTCTCAACCTTCTGAAAGTTGTGACCCTTTATAGTTCCTTATGTTGTTGTGACCCCTCAACAAAAAAGTCTACTTGTTGCTACTTCATAACTATAATTTTGCTACTGTGATGAATCATAATGTGAATGTCTGTGTTTTCCAATGGAGTTAGGTGACCCCTGTGAAAGAGTCATTAGAACCCCAAAGGGATCACAACCCATATTTTGAGAACCACTACTTTAGAGCCATGTCCGTGCTATGGTAAAATTAAATAGCATTTTTTGTGATTCCTTTTGTAATATTACCTGAAGATGTTTCATCAAAGTTTACCTACATCAAAGGCAATAAGCAAATATTTACAGGCTCTATACTTGGCCCTGAAGTGGGATAAATGAGAACATCAATGGTCCTTGGATACATCCTTGTGAGCATTATGTCATACATTCTCTTTCCTTGGAACTGAACCTTTCTCTCTTTCAGTGTACCTGGATACATAGATACATTCCTAAAATCTTTTGTGTGGCTTTACTTAACCTAAATAGGAGACAATTCCTTCCACTGTACCATTAAAGGATGAGGAGCAAGGGAAACACTCCTCCATTGCTGGTGGGAGTGCAAACTTGTACAAGCACTATGGAAGTCAATATGGCAATTTCTCAGAAACATGGGAATTGACCTATCTCAAGACTCACCTATACCTCTCTTGGACATATACCCAAAGGACACTCCATCCTACCATAATAGTTCACTATGTTCATAATGGCTTTATTCATAATAGCCAGAAACTGGAAACAATCTAAATGTTCCTCAACTAAAGAATGGATTTAAAAAATGTGGTACATTCACACAGTGGAGTATTACTTAGCTGCTTAAAAAAATAGCATCATGAAATTTGCAGGCAAATGAATGGAACTAGAAAAAAAAACATCCTGATCATCATACTACAATCAACAGACCCAGAGAGGCTAAGTAACAAGGAGGGCTCTAAGGTTGATGTGTGGATCTCCCTTGGAAGGGGAAATAGAGTAGATTTTGAAGGTGGACTGGGGACAGGTGGGAAGGGAAACAGGAGGGATCAGGTACACAGATAGGGATGGAGAGAGAGAGAGAGAGTACTGGAAGAGACATCTGGAACTGGAGGCCTTTGGAGGGTGATATGGAAACCTAGTTTAGTAGAAACTCCCAAATTTCTAAGAGGGAGACCCTAAAGAGGAATTAGAGGATTCAGAGACTGGATCACCTATTTTCTGTAGCCATGCAACTTTCCGTGGTAGGACTGGGACACCAACTGTCTTAGTTAGGGTTTCTATTGCTGTGAAGAGGCACCATGACCACAGCAACTCTTATAAGGAGAACATTTAATTGAGGTGGCTCCACTTACAGTCTCAGAGGTTCAGTTCACCATAATCATCATGGTGGGGAGCATTGCAGCATGCAGGCAGACATGGTGCTGGCTACATCATGATCAGAAGGCAACAGGAAGTGACATGTAACACTGGGTATCTGGAGCATAGGAAACCTCATAGCTCACACCCACAATGACACACATCATCCAACATGGCCATACCTATTCCACCAAACCCATGTCTCCCAATAGTGTCATTCCCTATGAGCTTATGGGGCCAACCTCAAACTACCACACCAACCAAGCCACAAAACCTTCTAACTAAAATCAATCTTGTCTGCAGGAGGTGCAGGTGAAACAGAGTGCAGAACTTGTCAGAATAGCCAACTAATGGCTAATTTGAGGTCCACACCACAAAAGGGAGCCCATGCTCAACACTGCCTGGATGACCAGGGCCCAGAGACTGGATAGCTCAGATACCTAGGATAAAAAAAATTCAATGAAATGATTCCTAATGATATTCTGCTGTACTCATAGATATGTGCCTAGCCTAGGCACACACCTTTAATACCAGCACTCGGGAGGCAGAGCCAGGTGGATCTCTGTGAGTTCCAGGCCAGGCTGGTCTCCAAAGTGAGTTCCAGGAAAGGCACAAAGCTACACAGAGAAACCCTGTCTCGAAAAAACCAATAAAAATAAAAATAAAAATAAAAATGCCAGTTGTGTCTTTGACCCTTTCGTCTGACCTTGAGTCCATGATATGAGAACTTGTGTGCAGTCGTATTGTGACTTGTTTTGTCATGTTCAGTTGACATGGGAGGCCTCCTATTTTCTGAGGGGAAACAGAAGAGGAGAGCAGAGGTGGGGAAGAATTGGGAGGAATGGAGGGAAGGGAAACTGAGCTGAGGTCGGGATGTATTGTATGAAGTAAAACAACAGCAATAATAATAAATCAAATAACCAGAGAACAAAAACACACTCAGATCAGATCCATCTGGACTGGGGAAAATTAATTCTAAACCTTCATTATCGATGGATTACAAAGAATCCATTGGAAATTGGGAATTCTGGGGGTTGAGGTTCAGGGAATGAGCAGCTGGTAATTCTCTTAACTACAGCAAGAGCCTTCTTGTTCTGTATCCTTACAATTTAAATAGGAGAGATATAATGAAAAACCACATATATATAAGTGAACTAAAAATGCCGAAACTCTTTAGAAAGATCGCAGAGTGGGAGGAACATGGTAGTTTAGCAGGCTTTGGGGAAGGCAATGACTTTAGTTAGGTTGTCAAGTAAAGGCAGGAATTGTCTCAGCTGACTTTACACTTACGCAAGCATTTCATATGGGCTGTTTCATGTGGTTACAAGAACAGCAAACATTAATTTCTCATGTTTTAGGCAACTGAACCACAAGCATTTCATGCCTTTGGGAGTCAAGTTAATGCTTTCTCTTTGAGTATACTTTTCTCCAGTGGGGCTATTGAACTGGCCCTTTACAGGAAACTTCATTACCAAAATTGCCGAAAAGCAAATGGGAAAGGGCATGGCACCCAGCATTCAGATCCTGGCTTTATTCCATGTTGGCTATGTGTCCTCTAACAAATGACTGTCCCTCCATTTCATCTAAAAATTATATTATGCATACTTTAGAGGATTAAATGAAATAATATATGCAATGTATGGTATATACTTAGCAACATTTACCCTGTGAATTTTAAATGTACTTTCCATTTTGTCATTTTATCTTTCCTCAGGAGACGTGAACTAATTACTGTTCAGCTATGATTAGTATACACAGAGAAACATTAAGGTCTGTAGTAAGAATGCGTATACTAGATAAGTGTGTCCATCAAAGTTATGCAGAAAATCCATGTGAAAAAGAGCCATGCTACAGAGAGTTCTGTTCTCCGACAGATCTGTGCTGAAATGCGGAGGAACAAATCAGGACCTAAATTTTTATTTCTCCCATTGAAGAAGAATGCTTAAATTGTTATCAGCTGCAGAGCTAAATAGTGCATGTAGTGATTGTGGATTTGAATTCCCCACTAATGCTGAAGTTTGCTATTATTATGTAAGATACGTTTGGTTGTCAAACATTGTGTGTGCTTTAGTAACATGCGACATAACTCTAAAAGAGTGACTATGTATTTAATAGTGATAACTTCAGAAAAGTGCCTCTAGGCAGCATTTCTTTCATATGCTACAAAGACAGAAGCATCATATTATCTCTTTCTGTATAAAGTTTCATTTGCAATTATGTTTATCTGAAAGGGAACAATCACTAATCATATTCATTCTTCCCGTTATAGTAAAACCATCTTGAAAATACAAAATTAGCTAGTGACACAGGACCTTTCCATTTACAGTGGTTTTGGCACATAATCCTCTCCCCCGACATTCTAAGGAATACTCTTATCCCCACTCCATTGCCCTTTCTACATGACATGTTGACCACAAAGCTGAGAATTGAATCACTTAATGTAGATTTTCTGTTTTTGTAGTCCCAAACAAATATATCACAGTTGCCTTCATTTACTTTTAGAGAATTTGATTTTATAGAGTGAAACCACATATAGTCAAGTGTTAAAAACCCTCTTGCATACACACTTGTTAATATGGAGTGGTCAAACGACATTGTAAAGACATAGGAAAAATGCTTGCAGCTCAGCCTGGGTTTGCCAGCAGAGGCTGCTCTTAGTTTAGTGTTTACTTTAAGATTACATTATGTCAAGAAAATTAAGTAACTGAATAGAAGGTGTATTGTGATGTAATTATGTGGTTGTTAGATTTAAATTGACTCTTACATATCTATTATTTTCATAAAAAAACTGTACTGTTTACCAAGACATCTCTAGAGTAGAGCAGTAAGTGATACATGTTCTTGAGGCGAAAATAGTTTATAACTTGTCAGGAGGAAATAATTGCTAATTTAGAAATTAAAAAATTCTGAGGTTGATGAAGAAGAATTTACAAAATCACACACTTATTCTAATCATAGTGCTTCTTTGATTTCCTGTGAAAGTGAAAATCAGTTCACTTACATTTAAACAAATGTAAAAACAGATAATTATGTATTTAGGAGAAATATTTAGTAGTACATGGTTTTTTTTTAATTTTCAAACACACAGCACACATAAATCTAAGCTGTGACATTGAATATACTTTTAAAAACAGGTCCATGAATGTTCCAAGTTTTATTAAAGGGAATATGGGGGAATTTGAATTATCAGTGGTAGTTGAGATATGTAAATTTAATTACGCTTAATATCCCATTAAAATCTTATTTTAACAACCAATTTTATTTTAGCAGTCTTAAAATGTCAGCCAACATTATGAAATAGAACACTTGTTCTCATTGTTGGCAGTGTGAAACTTCAAAGACAAGATGTGATACAGTAGTAAAAGTTTCTGCAAATGTGCATTAGAAAGCAAAGAAGCTGCTGATGGGTTAACCACTGTGTCTGTTTTTGTACGTTGTCTGTAACAGTGACCTCTACTGGGCGTAGTCAGACTCTCACAGTGAGAGTACATATTATTATGTTTGTTGTTTCCTTTTAATGTAATGGTTACATTTAAAAGAAATGTACTTTTGTTAGGGATGAGTTCAGCGAAAAAGCACATGCCTAATGTGGAGGAAACCCTAGTTTCAACTACAAATTAAAGCTGTGTTGACATTGTGTTACTATGGACCCCAGTCATTTTGGGCTATTTTCAAGGCGACTAATGGCAAATGTTTACATTACTGTGGGAAAGAGGCACCTTTCCACACTGCTTATGGGAATGCGTATAAGCACAGAGTCACTAGGGACGTCAGTGCGGTGCTGCCTCAGATGGAACTCCCCTGTGACCCTGACGTCCATTATTAGGTGTCCAATTGATGTCCTCTGAGTCAGCGCACCACAGGGATACTTGCACTTCCATGATTATTGCTTTGCTATTTACAATAGCCTAGATATAGAACTAGCCTATGTGCCTATCAAGAGAAGAAAGGTTAAGGAGGTCATTATATGTGCACCAGACACACACACAGAGGGATGGGGACAGAGAGAGGAGAGAGAGAGAGAGAGAGAGAGAGAGAGAGAGAGAGAGAGAGAGAGAGAGAGAGAGTTAGTTCTGAAGAAGAATAAAATTATATCATTTGCAGGAGAATGAATACACCTGGAAATTATCAGATTAAGTAAAGTAAGTCAGACTCAGTAAACAAACGTACACTTTTCTCACATGTGTAATCTAGACTAAATAAATACATGTGAAAGTGGTAGCGGTAGCGGTTGGTCCTACGATGGACAAAAACGAGGTCAAAGGGACTGTAGAGTGGACACTAGGGAAGATAATAAGGGAGAAGGAAAATCAAATATTAAGTAGGAAATACAGATTTTTGTATATGTGCAGAAATAAACACACACACACACACACACACACACACACACGCATGCACAAAGTGACCATAATAGCTCAAAGAGGTCTATTTTGGAGAAGGAAGGAGATCAGTGAGAGGAGGAAGTCAGGTTGGGGAAAAGTATTAAGTATGAGCAAGGTACAATGATGTATGCTTATAAATGTCATAATGGAATTCATTATTTTGTATATGAACCCCCAAAAATAAATAGCCAAAGGTTTAATTACCAGTGCCACAAGTGAAAATAAGTATACATTAAATTATGCATACAATTATATGGACTTATTCAAAATATTTTACCCCCCCCTTCTCCTTTCAACCCTTCCTTGCCTGCACCACCAGCCCCTATCAAATTCACAGTCTCTCTTTAGTTATTATTATTGCATATATATGTGAATAAATTCACAAAAAACAACCCACTGAGTCAAGTCTAGTGTGATGAGCCAATGAGTTTATTCTTTTTTATGATTTATTTATTTTATTTATGTGTATAAGTGTTTATCTGGATGGATGCATGTGTGTGACTTGTATACTTGGTATCACCAGAGGACAGAGAGGTTGTCAGATCGAGCACATGCCTGTAGTTAGGTGGCAGGGGTAAGAAGATCATGTGTTCATGACCAACCTGATCTACACTGTGAGTTCAAGACCAGCCTAGGCTGGATGGTGAGACTTTCTAACAAACAGACAAAACACCGAACAACACAAAAAACAAATAACAAACATCCCTCCATGTTAATATTAGGAAGTAAAATAACACCTCAGTGCTAAACTATCCTATTAAAATGTATATATGTCAGGTTCTATGTTAGTTTGAGGTACCTCAAAGAAGAGTTATAGTTTTATTATTTTATTTTAAAAACATAATGGTATATTTTTATGTCTGGTATAAAAGGAGAAATTTTAATTAAGCTACTTTCATTGTTGTTCCATTGATTGAAAAGTATGTCTATAGTTTATACTTTCTGTGGTGATATTGTGTTCCCCAATATATTGTGCATCCTAATAAACTTATCTGGGGTCAGAGAACAGAACAGCTGCTAGATAGACATAGAGGCCAGAAAACTGTGGCACACACACCTTTAATCCTAGCATTCTGGAGGCAGAGATCCATATGGATCTATGTGAGTTCAAAGCCACACTGGAAACAGCCAGGCATGATGACACACGCCTTTAATCCCAGGAAGTGATGGCAGGAAGCAGAAAGTTATATAAGGCATGAAAACTAGGAACTAGAATCTGTTAAGCTTTTAGGCTTTTGAGTAGCAGTTCAGCTGAGATCCATTTGGATGAGAACACAGAGGCTTCCAGTTTGAGGAAATGAGATCAGATGAGGAATTGGTGAGGTGAGGTTAGCTGTGGCTGGTTCTGTTTCTCTGATCTTTCAGTATTCACCCCAATGCCTGGCTCCAGGGTTGTTTTTACTAATATCTTCTAACAATTCATGCTACAACTTTCAAATATTAATAAGAATCTATAGTCCTGATAAGATCTAATCAACAGTAATATTAATGCAAATGATAATCAGAAGCAACTAAAAGATCCAACTTTGTGGCTAACTGCTTCACTGTGTACCTTGTAAAAAAGTTGATTATTACTTATATTCACTCATTAATTAGTCAGCTAACAAAATACTTATTGAGGGAATTGTAACAATGACTTCGAGTTTAGGAGCACTTGGCACAGAAATCCCATGATGGCTCACAACCATCCACAAAACCCAGTTCCAGGGGAATCCGACCCCCTCTACTGATCTTCTTAGGGACCAGGAACATATGTAACATGTATGTATATATGCAGACAAAACACTCACATGAAAAAATTTTAAAAAATCTTAAAAATCAAAAATAAAACAAATGTATTGGTGAGATTATTAAGGCCACTCCACGTAGTTGAAAGGGAGGTTTTGTGGAGTAACTTACAAGTGAAGTAGCTACAAATGTTTTTGAGCATTTTAAGGTTGATTAGGGCCAGGTGGTGGTAGCACATGCCTTTAATCCCAGCACTCAGGAGGCAGAGCCAGGCGGATCTCTGTGAGTTCGAGACCAGTCTGGTCTACAGAGTGAGATTTAGGACAGGCACCAAAAGTACACAGAGAAACAATGTCTTGAAAAACAAAAAACAAACAAAAAAAAGAAAAGAAAAGAAAAGAAAAGAAAAGAAAAGAAAAGAAAAGAAAAGAAAAAGAAAAGAAAAGGATGATTAGGTGGAATATATGAAACATCATCCAAACTTGAGAGAACTGAGTTGGGACCACAATGCTTTGGGCATCTTCAGCAAAAACTACCATTCCGTAGTGCAGGGTATTTCTCTTTTGGGAAATGACATTGACCTCTAATTTAGAGTTTGCCTTCTTTCAAAAGTTCCTGGCTCCAGAATCTCCTCAAAAAACCTTTTCGTTGGCTGTGAATATCACATCATTATTTCCTCAAACACATAACTACTGTGTGGACATCTGAACTGACACCAAAGAAACAAGTAAAATGGAATCTTTTGGGCATTTCAGTGCTTTTAAATATTAAACTATATGAAGGACTGAGTATAGATCACAATATTTTTCTTAAATGCAATATATTAAAGTATATGCTTTAGAAACTTTATTTGTGAGGGAAGTTTAAAGGTAATGTGACCTTTCCAAGCAGTAGGTATCAAGTCTGTCTATGAGAAAATATATTTTAAAATTACTTTTATAAGTTCTGTAAAGAATAATTTGTTGTTTAGAAAAAAATATATTGAAGAAGTATATTTTGCCAAAAATAGTAATTTTCTAAATATGATAGTTTCAGTAATGTTTTTAAAGTTTTCTGTGGATCTGAATGGTGCAAATGTTAAATATATACATTTAGCTTTTAGAAAACGGAATTCTATGTGTACCTTAGCTTTCTCTATTCCAATGCAAACTCCTTTTTAATATAGCATGGTTAATTATTGTATCAAGGCATATAAGTGGAGGACATTGTAAACCGAATGAGTTTTTTCCTACTCCATAAAGGGTTTTATAACTATTCTAAAATTTTTCATAAGCTTATTATAAAAAACTTTTCTTACAAGAGATTAATAATTTAACACTGACAAGAAAATTAATGTTTTCTATTAGGAAAAATAATGACATCATTTATTCTTAAAATATCTGAACATCCATTTCATTACTGGAGTAAACAATGTCTCAAACATTTTGGAAGACAATTTTGTTACTATTGACTTTTCAGCCAAGAAATGCAAATAAAATATTTAACATTTAGATTCTTTGTATGTATTCAGGATATACATAAAGGAAATACATATATTCAAGAACATATAATTTTAATCAAAGATACCAGAAAAATTCATATTAATGTAAGATATCTGAATCACATATCTTGACTTCAAAATAACATTTCTATCTCATTTTATTTCTTTGGAGAATACTAACTCTAATACTCAAGGTGTCTTATCAAGAAAAACAAGGAACAAAAAGCATATGTAGGCATTTTGTAATTTGACCACGAATAAATTTAAACTGTGATTATTTTGCAATACTACTCTAGTGACTAATACTAAATTCACAAACGTAACTGTGAACTCTTACACAATTTTAAGTGCAAAATCCATCTGAGATTTGTGAATTTGCGTATGTGTGTGTGTGTGTGTGAGAGAGAGAGAGAGAGAGAGAGAGAGAGAGAGAGAGAGAGAGAGAGAGGAGAGAATGAAGGAGAGGAGGAAGAGTTAGAGTAAATATCAGATATAATTATATGTTTATCTTGATACATAATTTCTTCTCAAATGAAGCCTGAATTCTATCTGTATCTGAAGCTTTCTCTATTCCAAGCAAAACCCTTTTTAATATTGTATAATTCACTCCCGTATCAAAACATACTTGCAGGACATTCACAATTATTTTTGTCAATTGTATAGTTGGATGTCTGTATCAATAAAAACTTTAATAAAGTATCATATGGGGTTCAGTATTGTGCTTATTTGAGGGATATGGTTGACTGTATCCAATCAGATTTTATATAAAAGGCATTTCTGTGTCATGAAGACTCTCTCTTCTGTCTAATAATTAATTTTGTTAATAATGTAAACTGTAAAAAAGATCTAATTCCCATCTTTGCCTTGATCACCAGGGTTGATTTAAAACTGCAACTTTTTAAGAAAATTTTTATCTGTTTTTAAATATGCTTTCAATGAAAAAATACATATAATATGTTCTCATGATGGTTTCTCCTCATGATATTACTTTCAGTTTCTCCCCTACCTTCTCACTCACCCAGCTCCAATTCCTTCCTTCCTTCCTTCCTTCCTTCCTTCCTTCCTTCCTTCCT